>JAMLFT010000118.1:0-57589 GCA_026544285.1 Pachyrhizus erosus | reverse complement strand
ATATAAAATTATTTTAATTTAACTAAAAACTTTAAATATAAACCAAATATGTAACTATATTAAATATTTTAAAAAAAATTATAATATATATAATAATAATATCTTATTTAACTAAAATTATTTCTTATAAAAATTATTTGTAATTGTGATGTAAAAATATAATGTTTTTAGTACAAATATCTACTCATGCTTCATTATACTATCCACATCACTGAGTTCAACTACAAGCTAGGAACTCTAACATCATTCTTCAAGTTACTAAGATAATGGCAAACATTTCTAGCATTCCATCACACAAAAAAGGTTGGGTCTATTCTGAATATGGGAACATAGAAGAGATTCTAAAGTTTGATCCTAACATATCTATACTTGACATCAAGGAAGACCAAGTGCTCATCAAGGTTGTGGTTGTAGCTCTTAATCTTGCAGATTATAAGAGAGCTCTTGGCTATATCAAGAACACTAACTCTTCCTTACCTGTAAGACTAAGATTTATTATTATATTTTTATGGGATTACAATTAGAATTTCCATTTTGTACCACCTTGTATAATTTGATTATGTTTTCTTCATTGCATTGTTTAATGTTGTGTTTGGTGTTGGAAATTAAGAGTGTTTTGGGGTACAATGTTGATGGTGTGGTGGTTAGAGCGGGAAGTCAAGTGAGGAAATTCAAGGTTGGGGATGAGGATTATGATGATATCAATGAGTTTGCTGTGAATAATCTAAAGAACATTGGGACTTTGGCAGAGTATACTATTGTTGAAGAGAAAGTATTGGCTCACAAACCCTCCAATTTGAGCTTTGTTGAAGCTGCTAGCCTTCCTTTAGCTATCATCACTACTTATCCAAGACTTGAAAGAGTGGAATTTTCTGCTGACAAATCTATACTTGTTCTAGGAGGTGCTGGTGGAGTTGGATCCCTTGATATTTAGGTTTCATATATTCCATCTCCATTGGTTAATTTGTCAAGAAGTTTCAATTAAATAGTGTATCTTATTGAAACAGTTGAGCCATTTTACTCTTCCACTAATTTAATTGATTATGTTATTCTTTGTCTTAAATCATATGGTTTAATCCTTTATGAACCTTATTCCTAAGGTTTTGTTTACACAAAGTTTGTAACATAATTATATACAATTAATACAATATAAAATATTAAATGGTTGGTTAGGTATTTATTTGATATGATGTAGCTCGCCAAGCACATTTTTGGCGCATCTAAGGTGGCAATGTTAAGAAAAATTACGCCAAATCTTTCCATAGTGTCAGATTTGAGGGAGTAAACGAGACAAAAAATAGACATACAAAATTGATAACGGAGTTCGGCCAATGATGCCTACATCTTCAAACTACTGTAGATCTTTTTCTAGAGAAAGGAAATACACTTTGTGTTTACAAAACACTCAGAAATCACTCACAACCCACAACCCAATTACACCAAGAAGCTAGTGTTTATATCTCTCAAGTTTGGAATAATATTACAAAACCAGATGGAAGGGGTATTTATACTAGGGATTGAAATACTATGCATTATACATAAGTCCTTGAAACACTCTTTGTTTCATGGCATGTTTCCGTACCCCATTTTGACTCCATGTTTTACTTTCCATGTTTTGTTCCATCTTTTGTGGCTCCATGTTTTCAGCTTTACTTTTTTCAATAATCTCCCACTTGAGGACTAATTTCAATTTGTCATCACACCTCGATCAATGCAATAGTCTTCTCTGGTTTGTTATTCTAGTAGGCCAACTAAAGTTGAACATAACTTCAGTTTGTCAATGGTCACCGCCTTTGTTAACATGTCAATTGGATTCTTGCTTCCTACAATTTTCTTCAAAGTTAACACCTCATCCTCAAGCAGAGATATGATGAAATGATAATGCATATCGATGTGCTTAGACCTAGAGTGAAATGTTGAATTCTTTGTCAGATGTATTGCACTATGACTATCACTATGCAGAACACTCCTCTCTTGAGTGAATCCCAGCTCTGTTAATAATCCTTGAAGCCATATCAATTCTTTACTAGCTTATGTTATTGTTACATACTCAGCCTCTGTAGTGGATAAAGCAACAATTTTTTGTATCCGCAACATCCAGCTAATAACTACAGTTCCAACAATGAAAACGTAGCCTGTAGTACTTCTTCGGTAATTGTACTTTTAAATCTCCTTTTCCAAAGTATAGACATTTCTTTGTGGTGCCTGGTAGATATCTCAAAATCCATTTGATTGTTTCCCAATGAGCTTTTCTTGGATTTGCCATAAACCTGCTTACAATTCCCATTGCATGGCCAATATTTGGCCTAATACCAACCATTGCATACATTAAGCTTCCAATAGCTGAAACATATGGGATCTTAGCCATAAATTCTTTGTCTTTTTTCGTTTGAGGTGACTAATCCTTGGATAGGAAAAAATGACTGACCAAAGGTGTACTCATAGGCTTGGCCTTGCCCATGTTGAATCTTTGCAAAACATGGTTGATATACTCTTCTTGAGATAACTGCAAAATTCCCCTTTACTTATCTCTCGTGATTTGCATTCCAAGAATCTTCTTTACTGGAAGTCCTTCATGTCAACATTCTTTTGATAGTTGTATCTTTAAGTTTCTAATCTCGTTCATATCTGAACCTGCTACTAACATATTATCAACATGACGTAGCAAGATGATATAACTGGACTTGTACCTCTTGAGGAAACAACAATGATCGACATTAAACTTCTGGAAATTTTCCTTGTGCATGAAGATTTCAAACTTCCTATACCATTGTCTTGGAGCTTGTTTTAGGCCATACAAGCTCTTTAATCTGCACACCATGTTCTTTTCTTTTCCTTCTGAAAAACCTTCAAGTTGGTGCAGATAGATTTCCTCATCTAAGTATCCGTACAGAAACGTAGTCTTCAAGTCCAGTTGTTCAAGGTAGATCTCTTCACTAGCCACAATACTTAACACAATCCTGATAGTATTGAGCTTCACAACTGGAGAAAAAACTTCAGTGTAGTCAACTCCTTCTTTCTACTGAAATCCTTTTACAACTAGTTGGGCTTTGTATCTCTTAGAACCATCATGATCCTCTTTTACTCGATACACTCATTTGTTGTGAAGTGTCCTATTTCCCTTAGGTAACTCAGCTAGTTCCCATGTTTGATTGGAGATTGGAGATTAGAGACTTCATTTTGTCTTTCACGACAAGCTCCCACTTGTTGGCATTTGTGGTCTGACATGCTTCTTCATAATCTTCAAGCTCTCCTGCATCAATCAACAACATGTAGTCCATGTATCTCCTGTTAGGCACATGCAGTTGAGAAGACCTTTTTAATACAGGAGTTGAAGTAGGAAGCTTTGATGTGTTAGACGGCTGCACACTATTTTCTTCGGTTGATTCCTTTGATTGAGGATTCTCAACTATTGAGCTTTTTGGAATATCTTCCACCTCTGCATAAACTGGCCCACTCGACTCTGAGTTGTTGGCACCTGTGTTATGCTTGTCTTTGAACATCACTCTTTGATTGAAGATTACATCTCTGCTACAAATCATTTTTTTGTTATCATCATCCCATAGGCGGTAGCCAAACTCATCTTCACCATAACTGATGAAAGTGCACTTCTTTGATTTTGGATCAAGTTTGTTTCTACCTTGATCACTAATGTGCGCATATGCTATACAACCAAAAATTCTAAGATGTGAGAGTTTTACCTCATTTCCGCTCCATACTTCTTCTGGTATTTTGTGCTCCAAAGGTATTGATGGACCTTGATTGATCAAGTAATTTGTTGCGTTGATTGCTTTTGCCCAAAACTGCTTTGATAAACCAAACTGTACACACAAGCTTCTGGCCCTTTTAGTCAATGTTCGATTCATAAGCTCAACTACACCATTGTGTTGAGGAGTACCTGACACAATTCTCAAATTTTCATTACGTGCTCATTGTAGAACTTCTTAAATCTGATGTCTTCATATTCACCATATTGTTAGTTCTGAGTCTTTTAACCTTCAACCTTGTCTCATTTTCTACCATAGCTTTCCACTTCTTGAACCTTTCAAATACTTCATACTTATGTTTCAGAAAGTATACCCATACCTTTTTGGAGTGATCATCGATAAAAGTCACAAAGTAGTGATTTTTGCCAATGGAAGAGATTGTTGTTGGACCCCAAACATCAAAGTGAACAAGCTCAAGTCCCTCCTTCTTTGGGGTTCTTTCACTTGTCTGAAAGCTAACTCTCTTTTGCTTTCCAAGTATGCAGTTTTCACACATGTCAATTTTTACTAATTGAAGACCTGGTAATTTGCCCTTCGAGTGCATAATTTTCATCCCTTTCTCACTCATATGGCCTAATCTCTGGTGCCACATATTGGGATTTTCATTTTTTGCCACTGCAATCAAATGACTTGCTCTTGATGTCTTGTAAAAAGTTTCGCTCTTTTTGCCTCATGTGATTGTCATAGCACCCTTTGAAATCTTTCAATCATCTCCGTGGAAGACTATTGTATAACCTTCACTAGCAACCTGACCCATTGAGATCAAGTTCTTTGTTAGGTCACAAATATGTCTGACATTTTTCAATTCCTATACAGACTCGTTCAACTTAATCTTTATTGCACCTTTACCTATAATCTCACATGATTGCTCTTTACCAAGGTAAACTTTGCCAAGTTTTCTAGGAACATATTTCTCGAACAGTTCCTTCTGTAGAGTGGCATGAAAAGATGCTCTAGAGTCTAACACCTAAGATTCCTCCTTGCTTTCTAAGGAACAAATCAACGAATCATCTTTTCCTGAGGTGGAGGCAATGTTTGCTTCGTCCTTCGCTTCCTAATTCTTCCGTGCACTCTTGCACTGATTTTTGTAGTGCCCAATCTTCCCACAATTCCAACATTCAATTGGCTTTGAGTTGTGGGAACCACGATGATTCCTGGACTTGGACTGCTTGCCCTTTGATTTACTGCATCCCCTTTCTCTGGTTGAACTTCTACCTTTTCACTTTGTATGTAATACTGAAGAGGTTGATGAATCACCCAACTCTCTCTACTGAATCTCTTCATTGAGAACCAAGTTGTGAACATCATCAAATTTTAACTTATTGTTTCCTTATGAGCTACTCAAAGTTGTGACAGTAGCATTCCAACTTTATTGTAAGGAAGACAAAAGTATTAAGGCTCGTACTTCATCATCGAACTCGATTCTAACTAGACTTAATTGGGTTGTAATTGTATTGAGTTCATTGAGATGTTGTGCTGTTGAAGCACCTTCAACCATCCGTAAGTTGAACAATCGCCTCATCAGGTGAACTTTGTTTGAGGATGTTAGCTTTCCGCACAAGCTGGAAAGGGCTGCCATAAGATCTATTGTAGTCTTTTCTTTTGCAATATTGAAGGAAACATTACAGGATAGCATCAATTGGATGGCTCCAAGGGCTTGTCTGTTAAGAAGAGTTCATTCTTCCTCCTTCATGCCCTCTGGTTTCTTTCTTGTGAGTGGTTGATACATATTTTTCTGATACAAATAATCCTTGATTTTCATCTTCAAAAAGCCAAAGTTTGTACCATCGAACCTTTCAATTTTCACCTTTCCTTCATCTGCAGCCATCACTACTACTTAGATTTGACTTTTCCTTTGACTGTTTTTGACAATTTCTGCAAACTACCTTGTTTTAAAACACGTTTGTGGACAAATTTGTTGCATTGACAAATTTTCCTATCCACAAAATAGTACTCTCACGGAAATTGCAGAAATTCCAACCGGCTCTTATACCAGTTGTGAAGAAAAATTACGCCAAATCTTTCCATAATGTCATATTTGTGAGAGTAAACGGGACAAAAAATAGACACATAATATTGATAACGAAGTTTGGCCAATGATGCCTACGTCTCTGGACTACTGTAGATCTTTTTCTAGATAAAGGAAATACACTTTGTGTTTATAAAACACTCAGAAATCACTCACAACCCACAACCCAATTACACCAAGAAGCTAGACTATTTTTCTCTCACTCTCTGCTTCTCCTTACTAGTGTTTATATCTCTCAAGTTTGGAATAATATTACAAAACCATATGGTAGGGGTATTTATACTAGGGATTGGAATACTATGCACTACATATAAGTCCTTGAAACACTCCTTGTTTCATGACATGTTTTCCTACCTCATTTTGGCTCCATGTTTTACTTTCCATGTTTTGCTCCACCTGTTGTGGCTCCATGTTTTCGGCTTTACTTTTTTCAACAAGCAGCTACTGCTAGTTCTGCGAACCTGGATTTGATAAGGAACTTGGGAGAAGGCCTTCCTATTGATTATACAAAGGAGAATTTTGAGGAACTTGCAGAGAAGTTTGATGTAGTGTATAACACAATATGTAAGATGTTGAAAATGAATCTAAATTATTTGCTTTACATGAATAATACAATAATAACATATTATTAATTTAATAGATTGCATTAACATATTTATAAAAATTATATCTAATTTCTTCTAGTTAGTTGATAGTATAAAAATATTTTCATGTGTATCAAAATTAAACTCATAATATTATTATTGAAAATTAAGACATGGTTGATTCCAAAAATAGGGCAGAGTGACAAGGCATTGAAGACTATCAAAGAAGGGGGCAAAGTTGTGACAATAACACCACTTGCAACTCCACCGGCTATCCTGTTCTTACTCACTTCAGATGGTGTTTTGTTGGAGAAATTACAACCTTACTTAGAAAGTGGGAAGGTGAAGCCAGTATTGGATTCTTAGAGTCCCTTTCTATTTTCTCAAACTGTGGAAGCATGTGCATACTTGAAGACTAATAGAGCCATTGGAAAACTAGTCATACATCCCATCCTATAATCATAACTACACATATCATATTTTGTCATGGCATCTACTGTGCATTTTGACCTTAATTTGTCTATAAGGATAATAGTAATATAAAGTGATAAGGAGAGGGCACACATTTTATTTTCTAATGATTTCAATATTACTAGTCAATAAAGTTGTAAATTGCTACTAAATAAATCTTCCATATATATAAATATATTTGTGACAGTTTCACATTTGACTTTGAATTTGGTTATGTTAAGTATTATGTATGAGCTCCATTCACTCACCATTATCAATATGTCCAAATTCATATGACAAGTTCAAACAAAGTCAATAATTGTTACTAAAGTTGCATGTATAGTCACTGCCATACAAGATAACAATGTAAAGGGGCCATGGGCCTTATGACACTAATTCTAGGTCATATCACACAGCTGTATATACCTTAAACGTGACTACTACATATAGTACATTTATTAGATCATATGTAACTTTGGCCCAATCAATTGGCACCGTATGTGGGAACATTGATAAACTTATTCCCACCAAATATGGTCTACACTAGAAGAAAATAAGTGAATCAAGCTAATACTGTGCTAGAGGGATATTTGCATATATGAGAATTCTTGTCATCCTAGCCACTACCCTTCATATATATAAAAAAAATAAGATTTAAAAATCATTATGACATTTACATATCTATATCTATATATACTAGAAAAGTTTAAGTACTTCTTAAACACCCATCCACCTTGTTAAATGACTTTCAGATAAGCACAAATAACACCTACATAAATAAGAAAACTTGGCAAGAAGGTGGTGATAATTAAAGATAATAACGTAAAGATAGAGCATGACCATCATATTTGGAATTCACTTCTCAAATCTACTCAATAAGATCAAGTAATCCTATCTTATCTTAAATAAAGTATCTCATATATGTTATATAAAAAGGTAGAAACAAAGAGGTTAGTAAGTCAATTTTTACATTGTGTACACCTACTTTCTAGTGCACCTCCTTAAGTTGAGCATTAGAGTGTCTGTACATGTATTATTACATTTTGTAATAAATAAAGGAAGGAGTCACATATAGAGGAGAAGGAAGAACCTTGTGGCATTTGGAGAAGGAAGGCATATGCTTGTAATAGGAACATTTGGTGTCCATTATGGAGTCAAGGAAAACTTTCTTCCCATGCATGAGATCATGGTAGAAAATGAGGAATATGACAAACATTAACAATAGATTAAATGCCGATCAAAGACCATCATCTCCCAACCAATGGACAACCTAAAAAGCTCGTTGTGTGTATCCCGTCTTGAATTGTTATATCATGTCTCTACAATAATTAATACAACAATTTTTAAAAATTTGCTACATTTATATTTAGAGAGTTTTAGATTGTCAATAGAATTTGATGACCAAACTTAACTTTTTTGGATTATAGGACCAAACTTAATTATTTGTAAAACATATATTAATTGTAGGTTTAAATATAAAATTGGTTCCTAAAATATAAGATCATTTCCTTTATATTTCTTTTTTATTTTGGTCATTTAAAGATTTTTTTAGTCTTTATTATTAATTAATGTTTTTATTTTATTTTTTGTTATTCTTTAAATAGTAATGTAACAAAAACGTTGACAGTTTAGTAATTAATCACGTCATTAAAGAACTGATAGGATATTTATATGAATTTTTTTTGTAAAATTATATTTTAAATCTTTCATTAACTTGTTTGAGATCATTACCTATTTTGAAGAAATATAAATTTAAAAATATAATTTATTAAAAAAAATTACATGTAAATTATTTCAAACTCATTACTAACGTAATAAATTACTAAATTATTAAAATTATTATTGTAACATCATTTATTATTATTTGATAGTTTAATAATAAGGACTAAAATAAAAAAAAATCATCAAAGAAAGAAAAGTAATTTTTTTCTTTTAAAAATACCAAAACAAAATTATTTTTGAAAGATCAAATTCATATCTAAGTCATAATTATAAAAAAAAAAAAAAGCATAACTAATAGGTGACACATATTATCATTAAAATAAAATTATTAATTTAATGAGTTCTATAAATTTTAAATTAAAAGTATCAAATACGTGTTATTTTTTTCTTTAATCTATTCCTACTACAAATAAAATAATTTATAATTTTTAAAAAAATAAATCATTCAAATAGCTGATTTTTATTTAAATATATTTATGTTTGTGATAAATTTTATGTATTAATTAATTAAATTTAAAACTATATTTAGTTCAATTTTTTGTGTAATTCAAAAATATAATTTCAATTGCTCGTAGTTATTTATTTATTTTTGTTTAATTCTTTGAATTCGGTTTATCAAAATTGTATCCAATACATAATAAAAATATAATAAAAGTGTAATATATTATTAATTTATATAAATTAGTAAAATATATATAAAAGTTTTTTAAAAATAAATAATATTTTTTTATTGTCTATATCTATATTCATTTGCAAATCTATACCAATCCACAATGTTTTCACACATTTGTAAAAGTTATGTTAATTATTAGATGAAATTTTGGAGTGAAAAATTCAATTTAATTAAGAAAATATGAAAACTAAAGCAATGAAAGTAAAGCTACAAGAATCTAAATCGCACATAAACTAACTAAAATAGAGGGCTAAAATCACAATTATATAATTTTTTTAATTGTATCATTGGCTTTATATATTAGTTTGAACATTTAAAATGTAAATAATAATAAGAAGGAAAAAAAAAACATACACCTGACTCCGGTGAGGTAGAATGATCACCTAATGCAGATGAAAAATGATTCGTTAACATATAAAAAAATAAAGCGGTTTTCTTTAATTTAATTTTTTTTTAGATTCATGTATTAAAAAATATAAAATAAGTGAGATATATAAATAAATAAGCCAAACTATTTTTTTTATCTTTATAAAGTAAATAAATTTTGAATTTGGTTCTTAAAATATTTTTTGTTTAATTTTCACCCTTAAAAATTTAAAAACATTATTTTTGGTTTATAAAAATAGGCAAACTTTGAAATTTTAGTCCATGTTAATCCTTTAGTTTTTATGCCTGTAAATATATATATATATATATACCCATGTAGACCAGTTAATTAGTATGGAACAGTTGTTTCAACTAAACTTCATGATGTGAAATTCAAAGTCTTGAATATACGTTACATTATATATTCTTATAAAATGCATATTTTTTTATTTTAATTTTTTAAAATATTTTATTTAAATTTTAGTTTTTATAATTTTTTTAGTTTTAGTTTCTATGTAAGAATCAAAATAAAAAAAAATAAATCTTTTAAAAATAAAAATATTTTTTTAAAAGAATAAAATAAAAATATCTTATTTTATAAAATAAAAATATTTAAAACCAAATATAAATAAAAAGTTTTACTGCTCATAATGATGATATTATTTAATTTAAATAGAATCACTTCTAATAAAAAATATTATCTATTTTTCCTATCAATTTAAATATAAAAATATTATTGTTATGTAAGAAAAACAAAAACCTATCACTTTCTTCCCCTTCCTCTCAGTTTACTTTCTTCTTTTATTATCTATGAACGCAACTTTACTAGTTTGTTCTATTATTATCTTTAAATGCAACTTTACATTTCTTAATGGTCATTAGTTTTCAGCATGTATGCAGACGATTTGCTGCCAAGGTTCATGACGTTGTGTGCTTTATTGTTTAAATTAATTCAGAGTTACCGAAGAAAACATCGAAACATAGATTGAGATGTTTTTGGCCGCCATACGTTTGCCCGTCATGCATGATGTATTTTCTTGATAGTGTTCCTCTTTTTCATTCAACCATTAATTCTTTTTTCAAGTTTCATTGAATTATTCATCCTTGTACTGCAACTAACGAGGGATCTTAGCGGATTTCAGTTTTTATAATTTTAATTGCTTGTATTTTTAATTTTTAATTTTGAAATGTTTGAAGTCTCTTGTAATAAAATTTTATGAAATATAATAATGGTGTAAAGTATTATTAATTTATATATATTAATAAAGGAAAATGTATAAAAAATAAAATCTAATAGTTTTTTATTTGATTATTTTGTATATATTTTCATTTGTAAATCTTCACAAATCAATAATAAATTATACTTTTCTTATGTTTATGTTAATTATTAGATTAAATTTTGAACTGAGAGACTTCATTTGAAGAATTAAAAAATTATATAATGATTCAATATAAGTAATTCAAATTAAAGGAATCAAAAATTACATATAAAATCAAATAGAGAGTTAAAAATATAATTAAGTTACTTATGAGATTGATCACCTAATGCAAATGGGAAATGATTCGTAATAAAAAAACAATTCTTATATATATATAATAATTTTTTTATGTTCAAAAACTTAAATTGAATACACATTCACTAACATAGAAAAATGATATATGTATTATTCATCTCTATTCTATAATTTGTGATGTAATGTTTTTTTTTTTTTGTATAAATATTTACTCGTACTTCTTTATAAATACTACGTATAGCCACACCACCAAGTTCAACTACAAGCAAGGAATTCTCACATCGTCTAACTCTTTTCCCTTCAAATCTCTAAGATAATGACAACCATTTCTAGCATTCCATCACACATAAAAGCTTGGGTGTATTCTGAATATGGGAACATAGAGGAGATTCTCAAATTTGAATCTAATATACCTATACCAACCATCAAGGAAGACCAGGTGCTCATCAAGGTCGTGGCTGCAGCCCTTAATCCTGCAGATTATAAGAGGGCTCTTGGGATTTTGAAGGACACTGACGCTCCCTTACCTGTAAGAATATGAATTTGTTATCATTATTATTATTATGTTTGTGTGAGTCTATATATAAGCAGAACTTTCCATTTTGTTTCATCTAATATAAGTTTAAATTTTAAACTTTGCTTCGTTTAATGTGGTGTTTGGTGTTGGAAATTAAGCTTGTTCCAGGGTTCGATGCTGCTGGTGTGGTGGTAAGAGTGGGAAGTAAAGTGAGGAAATTCAAGGTTGGGGATGAAGTTTATGGTGATATCATTGAGTATGTTATGAATAATCCAAAGACCATTGGGACTTTGGCAGAGTATACTGCTACTGAAGAGAAAGTATTGGCTCACAAACCCTCCAATCTGACCTTTGTTGAAGCTGCTAGCCTTCCTGCAGCCATCATCACTGCTTATCAAACACTTGAACATATTGAGTTATCTGCTGGCAAATCTATCCTTGTTCTTGGAGGTGCTGGTGGAGTTGGAACCCTTGTTATTCAGGTTTTATATCGTTCATCTACATTCGTTAATTTGTCAAGAACCTTCAATTATTGTATTAGTTCAGCCATTTCAATCTTCCACTGCTATTTTAATTGATAGTTTTGCCCCTTTGAATGACTTGTTGTGTATTTGTTTGATGATGCAGCTCGCGAAGCACGTTTTTGGAGCATCTAAGGTTGCAGCTACTGCTAGCACTAGCAAACTAGATTTGTTGAGAAGCTTAGGAGCAGACTTGGCTATTGATTATACAAAGGAGAATTTTGAAGAGCTGGTGGAGAAGTTTGATGTAGTGTACGATACAGTAGGTCAGTATTTGAACCTGAACATAAATTATTTTCTTTACATCTACTTACTTTAATTTGGTCACCTACTATGTTGCGCTGATACGGATACGGTACAGCTACCTGGTACGAATATGGATATAGGATATGAGATTTTTAAAAAAAAATTAGGATACAGATACGTTATACAAATTTTAATATAAATATAACTAAATTTTATAAATGATAAAAAAACACAAACAAACATAATTTATAATACGAAGAAAGATTATATTCTTCAACATAACAACCACTCAACTCTTTTTAATGAATCCTATTTATTTTTGTTAATATCTTACATTTTGTTTCATTCTTTTTATAACTTTTTTTTAAAGAGATAATAAGATTTGTATACATAAAAATTAAATTTTCATTTCTTTTTAGATGAATTTTATTCATCTCCATTAATATTTTACATTTTTTTTATCCTCTTTATAACACTTACTTTTTAAAGAGGTGACAAAGATTTGTATCCATAAAAATTAAATCTCCATTTCTTTTAGAATTGAGTCTATTTTTTTTTTTCATAGAATGAATGTGTTTTAAATTTTTGTATAATTGGTAAACTTAGAGAATAATTTAGTATGTATCTAAAAGATTTTTTTTTTCAAAAAATATGTTTGATACGTACCTGACACATAGTACATCATAATTTTAGAAGTACTTAGGAGGTGACCTATAATAATTCGATACTTAATATTGTTACTGAAAATGAAGACATGGTTGATTCCAAAAACAGGGCATAGTGACAAGGCATTGAAGTCTATTAAAGAAGGGGGCAAAGTTTTGACAATAGTACCACCTGCAACTCCACCGATTATCACATTCTCTGCCGTTTCAGATGGTGCTGTGTTGGAGAAATTACAACCTTACTTAAAAAGTGGGAAGGTGAAGCCAGTATTGGATCCTAAGAGTCCCTTTCCATTTTCTCAGACTGTGGAAGCATTTGCATACTTGAAGACTAATAGAGCCATTGGAAAACTAGTCATACATCCCATTCCATAAACATAAATAAGCATATATATATATATCAAGTTCTTGTGTTGTGGGATATGTTGTGCACTCTGACCTTAGTTTGTGTTAGTTAGGCTAATATTAGTATATGAATGATAAGGAGAGAGCACAACATCTTATGTTCAAATAATATCAGTATTGTAAGTCAAGTGTGTTTAGATTTAGATAACTATTTGAATCTTTCCAAAAGTATGTGTAGAATAAAAGATATAAATGTAAATTATTAGGGAGATAGAGGGTAGAGAGAAATATTCTAATTAAAAACTCTTGTGTCTTTTTTGTTTTTCTCTATCTTTACAATAAAAAGAATAACCTATTTATAGGCATTAATATGTTTTTCAAAATACAGAAAATAATAAAGCCTAATTATAGCTATAAAACAACTCTTGGCCTTTCATCTTCAGAACTCTTGACTATTGGTCTTTCATCTTCAAAACTCTTAACTCTTGGTCTTTCATCTTCAGAACTCTAAATTTAAAACCCACTAAAATAACATTTAATGTTTATTCAACAAAATTCTCCCATAAACTTAAATGCTTCTACCATCCGTCATGCAAATCATATTCTTGTATTTGTCAAAAAAGTACTTTAGGTAGCGGTTTTGTGAAGATATCTGCAACTTGATCCTGACTTGCCACATACACCAATTCTACACTTTCTTCCTTTACATGATCTCGGATAAAGTGAAAATGAACGTCAATGTGTTTGCTTCTTTCATGGTTCACTGGGTTCTTTGCCAACTCAATTGCTGATTTGTTGTCAACTTGAATTACAGTTGCACCTAGTTTCTTTAGCTCCATCTTGCTCAACAAATTTCTAAGCCATAACGCATGACATACACACCAAGATGTTGCCACATATTTAGCTTCACACGTCGAGAGCATCACAATCGGTTGCTTCTTTGAAAGCTAAGAAAATGTTGTGTTGCCTATAGAGAATACATACCTCAATGTACTTTTCTGATCGTCTATGTCCCTGCACCAATTGTTGTCAGAGTAACCAACCAACTTGTAATTTTCTGCTTTCGAGTAGAACAACCCAAGTGACACAATACCTTGAATGTACCGTAGGACTCGCTTCAACGCCTTCCAATGTGTATGAACCGGCTCCTCCATGAACAGACTTATAATGCCGACACTTAATGAAAGATTTGGCCTTGTGCATGTAAGATAGCGAAGGCTCCCTACCAAACTCCAGTATCTACTTGCATCAACACGTTCTCCTCCATCAAACTTCGAGAGTTTTGCACGTGGTTCCATTGGTATTGATACCAGGTTGCAATTTTCCATCTTGTACTTGTTCAAAATCTCTTTTGCATATGTCTCCTATGAAACAAAGATACCCTTCTTTCCTTGTCTAACCTCCAAACCAAAGAAAAACTTCATCAATCCCAAATCTATCATCTCAAATTCTCGTGGGGCTCTTAAACTTTTCTATCATCTCATCATTGTTACCCATAAAAATGAGGTCATCGATATAGAGAGCAACGAATATCACGTTACCTCCACTCTTCTTTGTGTAAAGGGCATGCTCGTAAGAACATTGCTTGAACCCGTTATCCTTGAAGTATGTATCGATACGAGTATTCCATGCCCGCGGTGCTTACTTCAACCCGTAAAACGCCTTCTTCAATTTTAACATCTTCTTCTCTTTTTCGATTTTCATGTACCCGGGTGGTTATTCAATGTAGACTTCTTCAAGCACACCATTCAAGAATGCTAACTTGACATCCATTTGAAACATCGGTCATTTGAATTAAGTCGCTTGGGAAATGAGCAATCGGATTGTCTCCATTCTTACAACGGGAGTAAACACCTCGTCGTAGTCGATTCCCGCCTTTTGTTTGTATCCCTTCGCAACAAGTCGCGCCTTGTACCGCTCTATCTTGCCTTGAGCATTCATCTTTTTCTTGAATACCCACTTCACACCAATGGGCTAACTTCCCTCTAGCAACTCTGTTAGCTCCCATGTATTGTTGCGGTCAATTGTTGTAATCTCCTCATCTATGGTAGTTTGCCACTTCTTGTCTCGCACTACCTCTTCAAAGCTGATATTTTCAGCATCTACCAAAAGACATACAAGATGTACCTCATTTGTCGAATCATACAAATCTTGCAAACTTTGCATTTTGGGTTGTCGTGGTTCATCTTCATCATCGGTAGTTTCAGAATTGGTTGGTATACTTGTTGGTGCAACAACTGATGATTCTCCAACCTTCGTTGAATTCTTCCAGTCCCACTCGCTTGCTTCATTTACTAGCACATCACGACTCACCATCACCTTCTTGCTTATCGGGTCAAGTAACTTGTACCCTTTTGTCTTCTCATCATACCCAATAAAAATATATCTTTTGCTTTTATCTTTGAGCTTCATTCTTTGTTGATCAGGTAAGTGTGCATAAGCCACACTACCGAACACTTTGAGATGAGAAACTGTCGGCTTTTGTCCGCTTCATGCCTCTTGTGGTGTGTGATCATTTAACTTCACATGTGTACATCGATTTTGCACATAGATGACGGCTTCCGCCCAAAAATGGTTTTGCGTCTTTTTGCTTTCGAGCATTGACCGAACCATGTCGAGAATGGCCCGGTTCTTCCTCTCAGCCACACCATTTTGTTGAGGAGAGTACGGTGCGGTTAGAAATCGCCTTATGCCTTACTCCTCGCAATACTCCATGAAAGTCGTCGAAGTATACTCGCCACCTCTATCGGATAGTACAACTTTGATGTATCTATCAGTTGCCTTCTCCACCATCACTTTGAACATTTTAAACACCATGAATGCTTCGAATTTTTCTTTCAGTAAATAAACCCAAGTTTTGCGTGAGAAATAATCATAAAGGAAATGAAATACCTTTTACTACTAAAAGATTCGGGGGTAATTGGTTCACATATGTCAATATGAATCAACTTGAGAGATTGCTTAGCCCAATATTCTGTCTTCTTTTGATACAAGGTTCTCGCATGCTTGCTAAGCACGCATTCCTCACGAAATTTTCTCTCGTAGTCCATGTTGGGTAGCCCTTGCACCATATTCTTCTTTGCTAACTCTTGTAGGCCACCATGATGTAGGTGACCAAAACGGAGATGCCACATCGATGCCTTGTTTTCTACATCAACTCGCAAACATTTTTCTCGTATGCTTTTCAAATTCAGTTTGTACATCCGACTTCTTTCCATCTCAATTCGAGCAACCAAACGCCCTTGCTTGTTCTTCAAGTGTAGTAGTCGGTCCTTTAAAAATATCAAGTAGCCTTTCTCTGTGAGTTGCCCCATACTCAAAATGTTTGCCTTGAGGTTTGGTGCGTAATAAACATTTTGGATTGACCCAATTAAGCCATCCTTTTGTAAGTAACAAACCGTACCTCGGCCTTTGATCTCCACCTTCGATGCATCTCCAAATAACACATGACCATCTTCAATCTTTTGCATCTCTTTGAATAGGTACTTGTGACACATATGGTTGCTTGCCCCCGAGTCGAGGTACCACAAATTGTCATTATTGGTGTTGACTTCATTTTGAGCCATCAAGAGAAAACCTTCATAGGTTGGTTGTTTCTTCCACCTTTTTATCGGCTCGACAATCTTTTGCAAAATGCCCCACTTTACCACAATTGTAACATTTGTCGGAGTTGTAATCCTTCGCATAGTGACCATATTTGTGACATTTGTAGCACTCGATGTTGGAATAATTTGATCGGTTGCCTCTTCCTCTACCGTGTCCTCTTTCACACCAATTTGGTTGGCTCGACTGTCCCTTCTCTTTATAATACTCTTCATGACTCCTGCCTTGACCACTGCAACCATTTTCGTGACTTCCACAGCCACGACCTCTACCTCAAAAATTTTGAGAATAGTGTACCTTTTCATCTTTGATTAATGCCTTGGTTTGAAGTGCTTGCTCGAGTGTTTCCTCCTTCTTCTTCTTCTTACGTTGCTCGTGTGCCTCAAGAGAACTGACGAGCTCGTCGACCATGAGCGTCGCTAGGTCCTTTGACTCCTCTATCATGCACACAACATTCTCAAAATTGTCGATTAATGATCTTAAAATCTTCTCCACAACTCGAGTATCGGTTAACATTTCACCGTTTCGGTTGAGCTGATTCACCACAATCTGTACACACCTCATGTAGTTAGATACACTTTCCGACTCCTTCATCTTCATGGTCTCCAACTCGCCACGAAGAGTTTGGAGACGCACTTGCTTGACTCGGTCGACTCCTTTGAACACTTTTTCTAAAATTTCCCACGCTTCTTTTGAAGTAGTTGGACTATCAATCTTCTCAAAGCCCAATTTGTCAACGGTTTGGAATGACATGTATAGTGTCGCCTTATCCTTTGATCGCATCTCTTTCAACGCCTTCAATTAAGCCGCCTATAACTTGTGGTATTTGTTAGTTCTCCGAATCCTTCTTCGACTACCTCCCATGCATCTTGAGAACCGAGAAGAGCTTTCATTTGAATGCTCTAGTTCTCGTAGTTTGCCTTTGTTAACTGTGGTAGCGACATTTGACTCGCCACATTCGTCATTAGCTCTAATACCAAATTGTAAATTATTAAGGAGATAGAGGATAGAGAGAAATACTCTAATTAAGAACTCTTGTATCTGTTTTGTTTTTCTCTATCTTTACAATAGAAAGAACAACCTATTTATAGGCATTAACATGCTTTTCAAAAAATAGAAAATAATAAAGCCTAATTATAGCCATAAAACAACTCTTGGTCTTTCATCTACAGAACTCTTGACTCTTGACCTTTCATCTTCAGAACTCTTGACTCTTGGCCTTTCATCTTCATAACTCTTGACTCTTGGCCTTTCATCTTCATAACTCTAAATTTAAAACCCACTAAAATATCATTTAATGTTTATTCAATAATAAAGAAATGTTATTTTCTGAAAATATGTTCACCACCTAAAAATACATTTAGAACATCTGTCTAAACATGCCCTAAATTAGTAATAAATCTCTTTTAGATATAAATGTATTTTTGACAGTGTCACATTTGAATTAAGGTTGAGGAGTGTGGGATATGATGTGATCTCATATCACTTCTGTTTAAGCTTGCAATACAGTAATTTGATGGCTTCTTTGGAGATTGCATTGTTGTTTTGGCACTGAAAACATTTGAGATTGCGTCATTATACATGTGCTTCTCATCTATTGCTTTATCCTTTTTCAAAATTGACTTTGAAAGGCTTATTGTTTTCCAGTTTTTGTACAATGATGAATGAATAAAAAAAAACAAGATTATTCAACAATATGAACTAAGTCATGACTATTATGAAAGGAAACTAGTGCTTTACTAGGTTCAACTTGTTTACACATCTATTTTTAGTTTTTATAATTACAAAAATCATCTCTCTTAATCTTTATCATTTAAAATATCTTAATTTGATTTTATTAGTTATAATTATTTAATTTTTTTATTTTCTTTATTTAAAGTTATTTAATATGATTACATCTAAATAATTTAAAATTAGTTAAAAAATTTAAATTGACAGTATAAAACTGATAAAATGATTTTGACAATCACAAATTTAAGAATAAGGTTTTTTTTAATAATTTTCTTTCTTTCTTTCACCACAAAGAATTCTTTTTCCTTCTAACAACTTCCAAATTCTTTGCTACACATTCCAATAATTATCTGCACCCACCCTTTGTCATATTTTCCAAACCACTTCTTAGTGCTCTTTTACACAATGTTGGTGAAGATCGCAATCTACTTCAACAACCCAAACCTTCACATGACGTCACTAATGCGACATTCATGATGGGAGACACTAAAACCAATACAAGAGATAATGTTGTTGTCTTGGTGGGAGAAGCATTTCAATCATGGTCCTCATAAGGTCTATCATAATGTTGAAAAAAAACAATTTCTATTTGTTCATAAAAGTTATTGCATATGGTTCAACCTTGGTCGTTGTGGACCTTGACCTCATTTATTAGGAGAGGAAAAGAATAAGGAAAAAAATAAAAGAAAAAAATTTCTATTTTAATTTATAACGATTAAAATCAACAATGTTTTTTTTAATTTTGTAATGATTCTAAAAGATCTAGACATAACTATGTTAGGTGACAAATGAGATGTTTTAAATTATAAGCATTAAAAGTAAAAGATAAAGTTATTGTAATTATAAGGACCAAAAGAGTATTTAAATTTTTAATTTATGGTGGATAAAAAATTGATTTTTTTTTTTGGTGATTTTATACTGCTAATTTCAATTTATAATGACTTTAAAGAAATTAGATGCAAAGACATTAAACATTTTTAGATGACAAAGACTAAAAAGATTAAAAAATTATAATTATAGATATCAAAATAAAATATTTTAATCTATAAAAATTAAAAAAAATTGTCACTATTATAAAAAATAAAAAGGATAATTAAACAAAAAGTTTTAATAAGTGAAAAAGAACCATTTTGCAAAATAATTTTCATAACTAAAAAATGATAGCAAAAGTTATTGGGCATTCGTGTTGACCTACCATTCGATATTCAATCTAACTGTCATTACATATTTGTTCTTTAAAATTCATGTATTCCACTTTTTCACGTTAGCATCATCAAAAAAGAAAGATAAAGAAAAATAAAAATAAGTATTGAAAGAGTATTTGATATATATACATATATATATATATATATATATATATATATATATATATATATATATATATATATATATATATATATATATATATATATATATATATATATATATATATATATATATATATATATATATATATATATATATATATATATATATATATATATCATTTCTCTTTTTGCATTCAACTTTTAAAAATAGTTTAATTCAATTGTGCACGGGTCGAGACTTTAGACGTTTATCGCCGCCATACGATTATTGTGCATGTCATGCATGATGTTTTTTTTTTTTCTGAATGATGATGTGTTTTCTTGTCAGTGCAACTTTCTTGCATTCAACTTTTTATTTTTCAAGTTTAATAGTCATACACCAGTCAACCAGTAATTTAGTGGATTTTTGTTTCTATAGTTTTAATTATCTTATTTAGTTTTTTTTTGTTTAACTATTTAAATTCTCTTATATTAAAATTTTATACAAAAACTAATAAAATATAATAAAACTCTATTATTTTATTAATTAATTTATACAAAGTACATTACTACTAATTCAAATTTTATTATATTATTATAATAAAATTTTATCTAAAAACTAATCCAAATACCACTACTACTAATGAGAATGTTGTTTGTGACTCTAAATCTCAATTTTGTCTGTCTGTTGTATGATTTTTATCATTTGTCTTCATCTACTTAATGTATATCCTATTCTTCATTAATCTATTGGGTCAATCAATTTGTTTAGTTTGATGGATACAGTTTGTATAGTCTTTTAAGACTTTTGTCTTAGTATTTTGGACCCTATATATGTGCTTGTGTTGGACTCCTTTTCTACATGTATATATTAAAAAGGTGAGAACAATAAGAAAATGCAATTAAGTGTTTGTGTTTTGAAACAGTGGACAACAAAGAAAAGAGAGAATTTGTTATAGATGTCACCTAAATTGTGTTCTTCTATTTTCTTAACATTTCTCATTTTATTGTTGCATTTAATTTTTGCAATTATCTTGCATCTTGATGTGGTGAATTCTTGGATTATTCTTGTGCTTGCATTGTGTTTGTGGTTTTCTTTCTTGGATTGTTCTTGTGCTTGCATTGTGTTTGTGGTTTTCTTTCTTGTTTAGGGCCAACAAGAGATGTTGTTAATGGGAAAAGAAAGAAAACAAGAAGTAGAATCATGAGAATAATCAAGTATGACATTGAGAAGTTTTCCAGAAACAATGACTTTGGGTTATGAAGGATTAAGATGGAAGCTATTTTTGTACAACAAGGAATTGTAGAAGCTTTAAAGAGAGAGGCAAAAATGTTTGCATCTTTATTATAGAAAGAAAAGAATGAAAAGATTGATGAGGCAAGAAACACAATCATATTGTGTTTTGGAGATAAAGCCTTAACGGAGGTTGCAAGAGAAAAGATCATTGTTGCCATGTAGGTTAAGCTAGAATCTTTATACTTGAGAAAGTCCTTGGCAAATTGGTTATGCTTGAAGCAAAAACTTTATTCTTTCAAGATGGCAGAGTCAACACTAGTACAAGAACAACTTGCATATTTTAACAAGATTCTTGATTATTTGGAGAACATTAAGGTGAAACTTGATGATGAGGATGAGGCTTTGCTCTTGCTCAACTCCCTACCAAAATCTTTTGAGCATTTCAAGGATGTTATTCTGTATGGCAAGGATCAGACCATTACCTTCGATGAGATTCAAACCTCAATACGAAAGAAGGAGCTCCAAAAACTACAGAGTTAAAGACAAAGGATAATGATGAAGGCTTAAATGTATAAAGGGGAAGAGTGAGAAGAAACGGTCATAAGGAAAGAAGTCCAAATCAAAATCAAAGAGCAATACAGAGTCAAAGTTCAAGTGCTTTAACTGTCATAAAACGGGTCATTTCAAGAAAGATTGTCCTAAGAATAAGGGTAAAGGAATTGGGTTATGAGAGAATCGGGGGTTGTTGTTGTTGTTGTTGCTTTAGACAGTTATGAGAGAATCGGGGGTGTTGGCGACATCAACCTCAAAAATGCAAAGGAATTGGGTTATGGATTCTGGATGTACCTACCACATGTGTCCAGTGAAGGAATACTTTAAGACCTTAGATCTTAAAGAAGGAGGAGTGCTACTTCTTGGCAATAACAAATCTTGCAAGGTGTAAGGTTTGGATACAATTAGGTAGAGATTGCTTGATAACCATGAGATTCTATTACAAGATGTGAGGCATGTTCCTGAACTGAAAATAAATCTTTTGTCTATATGCATGTTTCATGGATTAGGTTATTCAACTATAGTTGAACATGGTATGATGAGGATTTCTAATGGTACCTTAGTAATTGCTAAAGGAATTAAGAATAATGGTTTGTACATTCTTGATGGTTCAACTATTCTTGCTCATGTATCTTTAGCTAGCCAAACCTTACATGATAAAACCAAATTATGACAATTAAGACTTGGGCATGTTTGTGAAAGAGGTTTAATGGAATTGAAAAAACAAAATCAATTAAATTGTGATAAATTAGATAAACCAAACTTATGTGATCATTGCATATTAGGAAAATCACATTAAGTAAGGTTTGGAACTAGTATGAATGTTTCTAGTAAACCCTTTAAGTATGCCCATTTTGATCTTTGGGATCCTTCAAGAGTGACGACTCTTAGAGGGGCTCTTTATTTTCTCACCATGATTGATGATTTTTCTAGAAGACTGTGGTTTATATTCTGAAAAATAAATCTAAAGCTTTTCAAAAATCTAGAAGACATAAGATGAACTCATACTCCTCAACAAAATGGCCTAGCAAAGAGGATGAATAAAACCATTTTGGAACAAGTGAGGTGCATGCTATTAGGTGTAGGACTGCCTAAGAGTTTCTAGGGTGAGGCTGCAAATACTGCAATTTATTTGATAAATAGATGTCCTTCTTTAGCTTTAAACTTTAAGACACCTATGGAAGTAGGGAGTGGTAAACTAACAAACTATTCAAATTTGAAGGTCTTTGGTGTTTTAGCTTTTGCTCATATCAAGAAAGAAAAACTTCAGGCACGAGCTACAAAGTGTATCTTCATTGGTTATCCAAATGATGTGAATGGTCATAAGTTAAGGAGGTTAGATCATAGAGAGTTGAGATGCTTTATAAGCAAGGATTTAACATTTGATGAAAGTAGAATAGGGATGATGTGCAAAAACCTAAAAGAAAACAACTCATAAATTGGAAAGGCAAACTTAATTTGAGGTGGAGTCTTCTATTAATGACAACAGTTTTACACCAACAGATTATGTACCTATAGATGATTTTCTTACAGATGATGTATCATCCATCATATTGGACTATTAACTAATAAGAGATAGGGCTAGGAGAAACATAGTACCTCCTAAGAGATTAAGGCAAGTTGACCTTATCTGCTATGCTCTTACTATGGCTAAATAGATATATGACTCAAAACCAAGAAGTTTTAAAGAGACTATGGAAAGCAAGTAAAGTCAGAACTAGTTTCAAGTTGTAAATGAAGAAATAGAAGTCCTTAGTTAAAAATTAAACTTGGAAGCTTATGGATCTATCCAAGAATTAGAGGGTAGTTGGATGCAAGTAGATCATTAAGAAAAATGAAGGTATTCCAAGTGTGGAGAAGGCAAGGTTTGTAGCAAAAGGTTTTAACTCAAGTAGAAGGGGTTGACTACAATGAAATATTTTCACTTGTGGTAAAACACCGTTTTATAAGGATTTTAATGGCAATTGTGAATTAATATGATCTAGAGTTTATTCATAGAGACTTTGAGCATACCATCTATATGCAACAACCAAAGGGGTCTATAGAAGACAAGTCTAAGGCTTGCCTATTGGGAAAAACTCTTTATGGCTTGAAATAGAGTCCACATATATGGTACAAGAAGTTTGATGATTTTCACTTAAGCTTGGGTTTTTTTGAGGTACAACTATGATAGTTGTGTTTACACACTAAAAAGGTAATGGTGATGTGTTGTTTTCTTACTTCTATACGTGGATAATATCCTCATAGCTAGCTCTAGCAATGATGAGATTAGTATGTTAAAAGAGAAGTTAAATTCTGAATTTGAGATGAAAAATCTTATTACTACTAAGAGGATACTTGGGATGGATATTACGAGAAATAGAAATAAAAAAGGAGAATTGTTCTTATCTCAACATAGGTACTTGTAGAAGGTGGTGGAAATGTTTAGTATGCACAAATCTAAACCTGTGAGCACTCCTTTGGGTCATCACACAAAGCTCTCTATTACACAATCTCCTAACTTTGAAGAGGAAAGGAGGAAGATGATGTCTATTCCATATGCTAGTGGAGTAGGAAGCATCATGTATGGTATGGTTTGTAGCATACCATATTTGACTTATGTTGTTAGCATTGTTACTCGTTTTATGGCAAATTTCGGTCAAGCTTATTGGGAGGCTTTAAAGTGGGTACTAAGATATCTAAATGGTTCTATGAAATCTAGTTTAAAGTACAAAAAGAAAACTCAAGGTGGAGGGAGAAGCTATTGTGGGATATGTTGATGCCAACTATGCTAGAAATGTGGATACTAGGAAATCTCCATCTAGGTATGTGTTCACTTTGTTTGGGATTGTTGTTAGTTGGAAAGAAAATTTACGACTTGTGGTGGCTTTGTCTACAACACAAGCAAAGTATATTGCTCTTACAAAAAGGGTGAAGGAAGCTCTATGGTTGAAAGGGGTGATTGGTGAATTGGGAATTACATAAGGCGTTAGGAGAATTCACATCTCTTGAAATATTATTTTCTTAAAGAATTAGTATTTTTTTTCCTTTACATGATAACTCTTCCTCTAACGCGGCTCTTCTTCCAAACTTCGATGATTAGTCAACTCTTGTCCAACGCTTCAAGCCTGGCTTTATGTATCAACGACAAGAACAGTCTTCAACTATAACTACTCCACTTGATCTTGTCCTTGTTACACCTAGAGGATTTACTCAAGTGTGTTGTCTTCCTGCCAATGAGTATTGGCAACGAGTAATGCAGGAGGAACTTCAGGCACTTCATGATAATCAGACATAGGACATTGTTTAGTGTCCACATGATGTCACACCCATAGGTTGTAAATGTGTTGACTCAATTAAATTTTGCTCTTATGGAACTCTAGAGCGTTACAAGGCTCAATTAGTTGCATTGGGTCATTGACAAAAGTATGAGATAAATTGCGAGGAGACATTTGCTCTTGTAGCCAAAATGACTACAATTTGAGTCATTCTTGCCATTGCTGCCTCATAAGGTTGGTCTCTTCATTAATTCAATATCAATAACGCTTTTCTCCATGGTGAACTCAAAGAGGAAATATACATGATGTCCCCTTCTGGTTTGTTTTCCTCTTCTGCCAAAGAAGTTTGTAAGCTAAATCGCTCCTTATATGGTTTAAAATAGGCTCCTCATGCATGGTTTGAGAAATTCACTCTGCTTTGCTTCAATTTAATCTTGTGCAGAGCAAATATGATTCCTTATTATTTCTTTTCACACCTGCTACTAACATTGTCATTCTTTTGGTATATGTGGATGATATTATTATTACTAGGATTGATTCTTTACTGATTGCTCAATTACAACATCTTCAAGTATCATTTCACATGAAAAATCTTGGTCACCTTACTTATTTTTTGGGTTTGGAGGTATATAGGAACTCATCTAGCATCTTTTTACATCAACATAAGTATACGCAAGAGTTAATTCAACTAGTTGGTCTTCATGACTCTTCCTCTATTGATACTTCTCTTGAGGTGAATGTTAAATATCATGTTGATTGAGGGTGAGCAACTTTTGATCCTTTGTTATATCATCAGTTGGTAGGACGCCTCAACTACTTAACAATTATACAACCTGATCTCTCTTTTGTTGTACAACAGGTTAGTCAATTTATACACTCTCCAAGACATCTTCACATGGTTGCAATTTGCCATATTATTAAATATTTCAAGGATACTACTTCTTGTGGGTTTTTTTTCTATCAGTTCTTCTATTCAACTGGTTGCATATAGTGATGCAAATTGGGTGGGTTGTCCTAATGCTCGTTGATCTATCATTGGTTGGTGTATCTAGCGATTCCTGTATTTCATGGAAGAGTAAAAAGCAAGATTGTGTATCCAAATCTTCAACTGAGTCATTTCTCTGCCACATGTTCCAATAACTTTACAAGTTGTTGATTTGTTCACTAAATCTCATACTATATCACATCATCAATTTCTTATGGGCAAATTGATGTTTCTGGATAATCTAACATCAATTTAAAGGGGAATGTTGTCATATATAATTTATATTTATATGTATAACTATTAACATTACTATTCTTTTGTATCACCATAAATAAGATAGAATTACTCATTAATAGAATAGATACGAATCAAAACATAATACTCTAATAATCCTAGTAATTTAGCCTAGATTTCAACATAATATTTTCTATACATTGTTTTATATATCCAATAAAAATTTAGATAATGACATTTTGGGTCATTCAAATGTAAGTTTTGTTAGTTTCAATGAGCCAAAGCAACAGTGAAATCTCTAAAGATGCCATATTATCACTAAATGGCAACTGTAGTGTTCAAATGGAGCAGAGAAGTCATAACCCTCAACCATTCTTATTATTTATATTGCAACCAAAGTATCTATATGTCACAACAACAATTCTGAAAGATTTATCACCAATTTACACATTTTCTCTCACTTGAAAAGACCATTAATGTTTTAGACAAATATAAATTAATTACTATGCTCTCTACTCATAATCACTCATATATTAAGCTCATTATGCAGATAAGATCCCAAGGCAGAAATTTATATGCTTATGGAATGGGATGTATGACCACTTTCCCAATGGCTCTATTAGTCTTCAAGTGTGCAAATGCCTCCACAGTCTGAGAAAATGAAAAGGGACTCTTAGGATCCAATATTGGCTTCACCTTCCCACTCTCTAAGTAAGGTTTTAGCTTCTCCAACACAGTACCATCTGAAATGCGTATGAAGAAGATAGCTTCAGGAGGTCCAGATATCACTATTGTCACAACTTTGCCACTTTCTTTGACAGCCTTCAATGCCTTCTCAGTCTCACTCTGCCCTGATTTTGGAATCAATGAAAAACAAGTTTTCAGTAACATTATTATATTAATTGTACATGACCAACTAATTAACTTATCTAAACCAAGTAATATAGGTTCAATTTCAATGTCTCACCTACTGTATCGTACACTACATCAAACTTTTCTTCCAGTTCATCAAAATTCTCCTTTGTGTAATCAATAGCTACGTCTGCTCCCAAGTTCCTTAACAAATCCAGTTTGGCAGGGCTAGCCGTGGCTGCAACCTTTGATGCCCCAAAAACGTGCTTGGCGAGCTACATCATATCAAACAAATACACAATAAATCCCTTAACAACCTCACTCAGATTAGTTCTCTATTCAAAAGGAAAAAGTTGCGCCTAATTTATCTTCTCATTTGACACACTGTGGATTGATCTATTTGGGTAATGCATAACAATATTGTGTTTTAATGTATCCTTTTTTTAACTTCATTGGACTTTTGGACTTGATTTGATGTAAGGTTATAGATATGGTTTAAGGCCAAAAGAAAAAAATGTTCAATACTCTCTTTCTGATGAGTGCATTGATACTATAGCTTGGTTTTATCTTTTTAATTAGCTATTCAAGACTTTTCTACATGAATTAGGAAACTAATTGGTCTGTTTGTTTAATAAAGTTTTTACTTAACAAAAAAATATAATTAAGCTACAAAACATTGTGTTTGTGTAAATAAAATGGGTAGAGTAGAGGTCAAATATAATTAAATAAATAATGTGATTTCAAGAAATAAAAATAAAATAATTAATTAAAATACTGGTAGAGTGAAATGGCTCAACTATTTCTAAGACTCTGTTTAATTCACAGCACTTGGCAAACCAAAAGAGATGGAAGATATGAAACCTGAATAACAAGGGATCCAACTCCTCCAGCACCTCCCAGAACAAGTATAGATTTTCCAGCAGAAAACTCAACTTTTTCAAATCCTTGATAAGCAGTGATGATGGCTAAAGGAAGGCTAGCAGCTTCAACAAAGCTCAAATTGGAGGGTTTGTGAGCCAATACTTTCTCTTCAACAGCAGTATACTCTGCCAAAGTCCCAATGCTCTTTGGATTATTCACAGCATCCTCATTGATATCACCATAAACCTCATCCCCAACCTTGAATTTTCTCACTTCACTTCCCACTTTGACTACCACACCAGCAACATCGTACCCCGGAACAGTCTTAATTTCCAGCACCAAATACAACATTAAACAAAAAAATTATATTAGATAGTACAAAATGGAAATTCTTCTTATAATCCCACACAAATAAGGTTTCAAAAAAAGTTTGTAATGGAAATTCCGGTCACAATTACAGGCAATTTAAAACCATGCATAGAAATAAAATAAATAAATAAAATCATATTCTTACAGGTAAGGAAGAGTCAGTGTTCTTCAAAAAGCCAAGAGCCCTCTTATAATCTATAGGATTAAGGGCTGCAGCCACAACCTTGATAAGCACTTGGTCTTCCTTGATCTCTGGTATAGCTATGTTAGATTCAAATTTGAGAATCTTTTCTGTGTTGCCATATTCAGAATAAGCCCAAGCTTTTATGTGTGATGGAATGGTAGAAGTGCTTGCCATTTTCTGAGTGGCCTGAACAGGAAAGTAAGAGTTAGAAGATGTGAGAGTTCCTACTAGGTTGTAGTTGAACTCAGTGAAGTGGGGTGGGTATTTGTGAAGTTGCAAAATCAAATATTTATATACGGAGCGAAAGAATCAAAAATGACCACTTTGCCATCCCTTCTGGTTTCATTTATTACTTTTGAACGCAATTTCAATTTTGTTGCTGGTTATTTATTTTGTTGCCAAAATCTGCAAACGTTGATTATGACGATTTTTCGGCTAGGTTCATTATGTTATACTTTGTTATGTCTTTGTCTCTATCGTCATTTCCTTGACCCGTTACTTGTCCTTCTTTTATTGTTTTAATTTGAAGTCTAAATTCAGGTAAGAAAAAATTGTAACTAGAGAAAAGATAGTTGATGGATCATTCTGTATCTAGATACATGTAAAGTGTCTTGACACCCTCCACACACACACCAACACATAAAAATCATCCAAATCCTAACATAAGAAAGATTAGGTTTATATAGTTAAGATGCACTATTCGTGCAATAAAATTATAAAATATTGTAAGTATTTTAGAGTTGATGCTTTTATAGTAATGATTATGAAGAAATAAAAATGGAAAATTTTCAATGAAAGAAAGATATGTATTATATTAAAAATATAAAGTAATTTAGTGCTCCTTTTCAAGTAATTAAAACTACATAAAAAAGTGTATATACTCATCAAATGTTTAGAAAACTCGATCAATAACGAGTCTCTTGACATCTTTAAGCAAGTACCAACTAATGCCTTATAAGTATTGGTTGAGAAAACTAAAAACTAAAAGTATTTATAATAAATAAATAGTCGTAATTCTTAAAAATACAAAACTAATAACACTTAAGTTTAAGTAATTTAAAACTTTTAACGATTCTACATATCCTAGTTATATAAGATGCACCAAGTGCGTAGCTTAAAATGTATTTAATAAATATATCTTTTTACACGCTGTTAATTATTTAAAAAGTATAATATTGAATAATTTTTGTATTATAATATGATAATGCTTTTATTTTTAATAAGTACTTTTTTTCTGTTTTCTTAGTATTTAGAATAGAAAATTTGTTAACTTACTAAATATATCTTAATCAGCACCCTTAGAATATTCATTAAACAATTCACATTATAATATATTTTGACACAAGAAAGATAAAAAGATGTAATGTTTTCTAAGCTTGTGTATCTTTTTTTTTTTTGTCAATATGTATTTTTAGTCCTTGAAAGTATATATTTTATTTTATTTTAGTAATCCTTATAAAAAAAATCATTTTTACTTCATACATTTAATATAAACAATGTGGTATTCGATTGAACTAGGTTTTGCAAAATTTGAATCTGATTAATTTGATTGTCAAATCTAAGGCTTGGTTATAGTATGTTATGATAATTTTTTAAGATAGAACCTGATCTTTTTAAAAATCATGTGTACGAGCTTGTTTTTGAGCCTACATTGCAATAAGGTATTTTAAATAGGTAAAGAAAAACTACCTCTAAATAGGCTAATAACCATAAGTTTATATGTTAGTCCATAGAAACGGGTAAATGAAAGACAAACAAGTGATGATGGAAGGGGGAGAGCTATGGAAGGAAGGTCATAAAACTTAATTTGTAATAGTTAATTTAGCTATTATCGAACGCAATTTAACACTAAGGCACATCATATGAAGGTTAAGTTGTGCTTAATTTTTCATTTATGTCAATTCTATGGTTAAGGGTCAATGAACATTAGTCTCTTAGTGTTTTAAGGCCATGCACAAAATAAAAAGTAAAGGAGAAAAAGATAAAAGAAACTAAATAGTAAATAATCACACACTTACACCGCTGTTGTTGTTTTTTTTTTTAAAAAAAAAAGAAAGTCTTTCACATTGGTAGAAAAAGAAAGATTTAAATATAATCGTGCAATTTTGATTTTTTAAGTTCTGATGGTATAAATTAAATTAATTAACAAATATTTTAAGTGAAATTTGAATTCATTATTCTCTACTCATTCATTCTTTATTTAATTATTGCACCAGTTTTATTGTTGTTAATGTATGAACCTTATAATATATACAACTCTAAAATAGAACCTAAAATATAATTTGAATTCTAATTTAGTATATTTATAATTTTAATTTAACCTAATTCAGTTTGTTTTTATTCAAAAATATTGTGCTCATTGTTGGATTTTTTATTTATTTGATTTTATATTAAAAATTAGATTCATGATTATTTTTAAATAATTTTTATTTGTAATTTGTTTTTACCAGTTTTCATATAACAATAATTTACTTATATTGATACATTTTCATGATTATTCATGATTTTTAATACAAATTAATGAACATACTAGTTCTTAATTTATTAATAATACATATAATTAAAAAATATAAATTATATTACTTTATATATTTAATAATAAGTATAAAGTATGCATATTATTTAATAGTTATAATTTTATATGTAATTTAGATTTTTTTTAAATTATATATTATAAGTATTATAAGATTCATATGTATTACTAATAATAAAATTGATATAGTTATTGAGTGATTTATAAAAAAAAAAGTAATGGACTTAATTCTCACTTAATAAATTTTTTTATTATTTTAGTTTGTTACTTCATTTTAATTTGTATAATTAAAACTTAAAGAATCAAATTTTCATAAATACAAAATTCGAATAATTAAAAGTATAGATAAGTAAAAAAAAAATTACCAATGTAAAAAGAAATCTTTTTTCAAAAACTAAATTTATATTTAAGTAAAAAACTAAAAAAAAAAAAGCTGAAAGAAAAAAGAAGAAAGAAGGTGTTCGGAACATTCATGAGTCACACCATAAGGGCACAAACTTTTGTCTCATTTTGATTTGAAAATATTCCGAGAAATATTAGAAATAAGGGCTTTTTTTTAACATCTTTTGGTGACCTATTAGCTTTTCTTGTTTGTAACATTTTTTTTATAATTATTTTGAACTTATCTCTAAGAACGAATATGAAATGCTCTGCAAGTGTTGAAGTGGTGTCTTCTTGTGATCTCGCAATCAAATCAAATAAGTGTACCATTCCTCTTTACATAACATCGTTTGGAACCCCTGCGAGTTGAGTGAGCGTATGTGGTGACATCTCATGGGTAGGTGAGGGCTTCACCCTTCACAATTTTTTTAACAAAAATATATTTTTCATCATATAATTAAATATTTATACATAATAAAAATAACTTTTTACTGTGTAATATTTTTTCATCTCCTTCTACTCAACAAAAATTTGTTTTTATTATTATAGACACTCAATTGCAGTAGGCAAGTTATTTGGATTCATCCTGAGTTCACTTGCTTTACATCAAATTGTTAACATAATATTGTTGAACAATTAGTGCCTTAACCACTGTTGATTCAAACACAGGACAAAGTGAAAGAGCATTGAAGGCTGTTAAAGAAGAGGGTAAAGTTGTGACAATATTGGCACCTGCAACTCCACCAGCTATCCCCTTCTTGCTCACTTCAGATGGAGCTTTGTTGGAGAAATTGAGACCTTACTTGGAGAGTGGAAAGGTGAAGCCAATATTGGATCCAATGAGTCCCTTTCCATTTTCTCAGACTGTGGAGGCATTTTCCTACCTCAAGACTAATAGAGTCACTGGGAAACTTCTTGTATATCCCATCCCATAATATGCATGCATGCCAATTTCTTTGGCCTTAAGTTATTCTACTTTGGCTATTTGCTATTTCAGTTTCTTTGTTCTAATAAAATCTGTTACACTCTCTTTTATTATGAAGAAAGAAATAGAAAAAATAATTAAAAAAGAGTAATATTGTAAAAATAAAGAAAAATGTTAGATTATTTGATTTTAGAAAAAATTTTGAAAAATAAAATAGAAATAAAATTATAAAGTTATTTGGTTTGAATTAAATGAGAGGAGAAATTTTAATAAAGTTATAAAATTATTAATATATCTTTTCAATATTCATATCTTTTGACCGAATTTAATCTATTAAAATTAAAACATAATCGACAAATTGATGCATTTAAGCTACTATAGAAGGCAAATAATCGATCATTGAATTTGAAAAATCAATTAACTAAAGTCAAAAGTCACAACTAAAGTTACAGAGGTTTCAACACACAAAGCACAATCAATTATTGAATTTGAATAATCATTTAAGTAGCGGAAGGTTCCAAACACAAGCATAATTGATTATTCAATTTGAATAATTGATTATTCTTTATAGGTCATGTAAAACAAAGATAAAAAAGGGATAGAAATTACTTTTATCATCCAATTTAGAATGCTCCCTTTCCTTTCCCCCTGTGTGCAGACAAAAATACATAATTTTGGACCCTCTCAATTTAAATTTATTTGACTGATAAATCTACTTTACAAAATACTTGTGCCTTATTTTCATATGCTCCATATTAGTTCCATCGCACCAACCAAACGAAGCGTTACAGTTATGGTTATTACTTGTGTTATAAATTTATAATTACCCGTATGGTTTATGTTCTGCCCACACAGCATGAAATATAATAACGATCAAGTGTATATTTGGGTGAGTGTTGATAAAATTAATTTTGATTTTAATTAATTTTATAAAATTAATTTTGATTTTAATTGGTTTTATAAAATTAATTTTGATTAAAAGTATTTTAAAGTGATATGATATATGTTAAGATGTTTTTATTTTATAAGTAAATTAAAAATAATTTTTTTTATCTAACACAAAAATGATCTAAAATTATTTTAATTTAAAGTCTAAATTTTAGATTCAAAATCAATTTTTTAACGTAAAATTAAACATATAAATATTTATCTAAAATCACATATTTCAACGGGATTGTGATGAATTCAATGTATAACCAAACACACATACATGCACATAGTTGATGTTGAATAGCTTATGAATAACTTGTATGTTCCTATTTGTCTACCATATAAAATTGAAACGTCCTAGTAAAGTTTCCCTTTCTAATTAAGCCTGAAAGCAGAACACATCTCATGAAAAAACAAAAGTTTTTTTGCTTTTTAATTTGGGTACATGAATACTTGATCATCCAGAAATGATAAAATTTCATCAATCTTCACACATGCAGCTGTTTGTGAACTTGACACATGATAATATATATAATATTACTATATAGGCCAAGATGCATAGACTAATTGAATCTACAAAAAATGAAAGCAGAAACAATAGAGGAAGAGGCAAAGGCCACAAACGCAACGAAGGATAAAGCAATAGATGCATTCGCCATTTCCACAAACTTGTCTGCATTTGAAGAACTGCTTGTCCAATAACTGGCTGTGGTGGCAGCTGATGATGATGCTGAGATCAGAAGATATGCCAAGCCCTGCAATTAAATTGAATCCATGAAACACTTACTTAGACCTTAGTAGAAACTAGAAATTAAACACACCTAATTTTTCAGCCAATGAAAACAGAGGTGGAAGAATAGCAATAATTAATATCATGGCATCATATCTTAGACATGAAAATTTCTATGATCACGATAGAAGATTTATTTAACCACTCAAGACATAATAAATAATTAATAACTAATCATTTTATGTACTAAATATATTTATAATATTATCATAATAATAATTATATTAGAAGTTAGAACATGCTCTTTTCACCAATTAACTAATAGAATGAAAATCCCTTAAGACTGGCTTTACCTGATCCATAGCAAAGTTGAAGTAACCCCGCAGCTTAGGGTCCATTGTGTGTCTTTTAGAAAGAAAGTATTTCACCAGATCACATATTTGCAATGCAGAGTACACAAACCCTATCACATTCACTGACAAACAATACCTGCAGCATCACACCCAAACCAAAACTACGTATTGACACCTTCACAGATTAAAGCCTGCTATACAAACAAGTGCAGTTGCACCAAACAGAAGCAATAATAATAACAAAAATTATTTTGAAGAGATATTCAACTTCCATCAACCTTGACATTAAGTCAGAGATATTAAAGAGAGAAATGTATAAATATAATAGATGAATCATATGATGTGATAAAAAAAAATAAAGAACAGTACTCAAAGAGTGTTTAAAAATCATTGCTGTAGCTGTAAACAAAAAAAAAAAAAAAAAAAAAGCAAACCTAATGAAAAATTTCATTTAATAGGCTCAAAAGCCCCATTATTTGGATGGAAAAAAAAATTATTGGAAAAGAATTGCCCGAAAAGCATTTCGTCATTCAGAAACTACTTTTTTCTTCCTCGGTATCATGAACTGTTATGTATTCGTTTCTTAGAGTTAATTTCTCCATAAACATTTTATAGAAGAAAATTATTAAATAATTAAAATAAAATAAAATAGTTTTTGAAAATTAAAATCAACTTATATACTCAACTTTTCAAGAATTTTATTTATTTATATTCTCCGTTAATACACCTAGTTCAACATTCTTACCCTTAAATCTTTAACAAAAGAATTTTACAATTGATTTTAACAATAAAAATAATTACAAGGGATCGTTTGGTTTTGAGTTTTTCTATTTTTATTCTTAATTATAAAAAAATTGTATAAGCAAGAGATAAATTAAAAAGGTAAAAATTAACAACAAAATCATATCTTACTGAATGAGATCAACTACATATACATCATACAATGTAATTTGACTTGTTAGTTAAAGACTAAAGTTTTAAAAATGTTAAGTGGGAATCTCAGTGAGATAACTAAAAATAAATAAAATAAAAATAAATTTTCAAAAGTTTGTTAATTTAGGAGATGATTCAAACAAACACTTTGGGAGAGGAAGGAGAGATTAAGAGCAACTTACTTGAATTCCTTGTAGTAGTACCACTGTGTTTCAGAATATTCAGATGATTCAGAGAAGTAATCCGACCAATGGTCTGTTGATGAGCCTCTACTCATTACTTTCTTTCCTTTATCAGCAGCCATTACAGAGAAAGCTATTTTGCAGAACACAAAAGCAGCAATCCTCAGTCCCAAAAGAACAATGTACCAATTAACCTCTTTCTTGGACACCACATCATCACATGTCCCTTCTTCAACAACCTCTTCCATATCCATCACTGCCACCATACTCTTGCTATTCTGTTCTTCATTGACAACCTTAATGGCCCCATCACTGACCGAGTGAGAGTGAGAGTGACTAGCCACCACCATCTGAAGGTCCCCATCACTGAAAGAGTGCTGACTGAAAGAGTTGTTGAATGAGTCTTGCAGTGTTGGAGCTGAAAGAGGTTTTGAAGCATTGAAAGGGATTGATCGTGGTGACTCCGAAACTTGGTGGTGGTACTGTTCCTTCTTCTTAGAGGGTTTTACCACTTCTTCTTTCTTTTCTTGAGCCGGGCTTTCACTTTTTTTCGTGGTCATGGTGTCTGTGTTCAAGACTTTTGGAGTTTGATTACAAGATGCACTTTAGCAGTTTTTCACTCAAAAATGCATCCCAATTGATGAGTGATAAATATCACTTCATGCAAGCTAATTGATGACTATTTAACTCATCTATCTATAGTTTAATAAATACTACCAAGTAACATGTTTATAATATTAGATTAAACAAGTTAATTATACAACTTACCTTTTAATTTAAGTGGATAAAATAAACAGTGTGAGTTGATTTAGAAAATAGTGTTAGCTAGAGGCATTTGGTTAATAGAAAGAAATTAAGATTGAAGTTGATTTTATTTTTTTTTTTCATCATCGCATTGTGTGTAAAATATTATTTATTTTAATAATATTTATTTTTTATCAAAAAATTTGATTAATCATCTATAATGAAAATTTTTAAAAATTTTAATTATATTTTTTATTTATAATACTTGAATCAAATATTTTATGTATAGAGATCAAATTTAATTTTATTCAAACCAACTACGTACTAATAAAAAGTAGATTATTAATTTAAAATATAAGAACTTGTTTCAAAAATAAAATTAAGGATTTAAAATAGCAAAGAATGAGATAAAAATAAATATTTTCTTCAAACTCAAATGATCAATTTTCTTTATACGTGAGGTTGCAATTATAAAAAATAATAATATTATTAAGTTTGATTTTTTTTCATCGAACATTAATATATAAATTACACATTATTTATCAATCTTTTTATGAAAGTATTTAAATGTAATTTATTTTGTTAATTTTACTTGTTCCATATTTTTTTTAGTGAAACTGAGAGCAAAATATAATGCATGCATTCTTTTAAATTCAGCAAGCTTGTGCAAAATTTGTCAAATGAAGCCATGCATATTGAATAGCTGTTATTACTAATGGCTGTTAACAATTAACAAGTTTTCTGACCTTTAGAATAAGTGAAATTACATAAAAAGTAGTGCATTTTTTTTTATTTTCATAAAATAGAATCATTGAGCTTCTGGTTCATGTGTAGCACTTTATCACACTGCTTATTATTAATTAAACTGAAGCCGGCCTTTGGTTAAATTATTGATGCGGCTTCTTCCGTTAAAAAGCTCTTAGTACCTAACACACGTAAATAAAGAATAATACTATTTAGCTTTTGTTTTTCTTTACAACTTTCATTAATCAAACAATAAACACAAATATTTTAGAAAACTATTTAATGAATTTGTTTAACCTCTAGATTTTTGCCGTTTGTTGTATGTTAAATTTGTTTCACTTGATGTTTTACTTAAGAACAGAAGATGCCTTCTTATCTTTCTTCGTTTTCATGAAGATACCTTTTATTTCAGCTTAAAAGGAATCAACGCTCGACCATCATGAGGAGTAACTTAGTACAAAAGATAATTTTTTTCAACTGCAAGATGAACATTTTATCTTTTTAGTTTTTTCTTTGTAATTTGTAAATGTCTTTTGGATTTCCCCTGTCTACAAATGTCTTTTGGATATTTACCGTTCTTTTACTTCAATTTTTAAAACTTTGAATTTAAAAGGAGGCGTAAAAAATAATTTTCCTCTTTCGATTTGAGGATATTGACTATTATTTTACATCAAATTATATATATATATATATATATAAAGATTAGATTACTTATAAAGGTGCATTCGGCATTTGAAATTAGAATTATAGTTTAAAAATAAAATTGGTTTAAAATCAATTCTTCTATTTAGATTGTATAATGAATTAAAACATAGAGATGTGATTTTAAATTAAATTACAATTCAATTTAAATACTTTTAATAATAGTAGTCATAAATGAGGTTACATAAAAGTTCAATTTACTAATGATGAGGATAATAATAATAATCATAATAATAATAATCTTGACAACAAATGTAATAATAGGAATGATAAAGAATATGAAATAATGATAAAAAAAATGATGGTAATATATATAATGATAGTAGTAATAATAATAATATTGATAACAAAAAAGACACACAACAATAATAACAATAATTTTAGAATTTGTGATTTAGATGATTGGGATTAAGACCTAGGACTTAAGAATAAAGAATAAGAGTTAGTTTTAATTGTACTATATTATAATTCTATGAAATTAGATTTTAAAATTATAATTTTAAATCTAAAAAAATTCAAATATCAAATTTAAAATTTGGATATTTATTTCCAATTTCAAGTCCTAATTCATGTGCAACTCCTTATGCCAAAGATACATTAATATTGTAACAATTGCTAGCATAACTATTAATCACCTATGAAACACTGACTTCAACATGGACACAAACACAAAAATATAACTAATGTCTAAAATATAAAACATCGCAAAACCATTTATATAAATTGAGAATTAAGATTTATATTATTTACATTCTGATAACAAAGTTGTTAAGCATTATAGATTTCATATGACACCGAATACAATAATAAGAGTGATTATTGCACAATGCAATTTTTACAAAAGAAAAACTCCCAAGACAATTCATCTCTCTTAATAATTAGAATAACTAGATAAATTATGTGAAAATGAATTTGACAAAAAAAATGTTATAAATCTTGCAATATTTATAATATAAATTAACTTTTTTATTTTTATTTTTATTTTTTATGATAGAAGCGTTTAGTCAAGAATAAATATTTATTCATTTTCTTAACTCGTGTTTAAACCATGTGGAAGAGGTGATCAAACAAAAATATATATTTCTTAATTGTGATACAATTAAAAAATATCTTATATGTGTCCAAAGTATGTTAAACTACTATGGATTTAAAAAATGTTCGACATACCATTTAACAGAGGTGTCACTGCTTCCTGATAAAGTAATAAGAGCCGAAGTCAGCCAGCCGTTCATATCATGATTCATGAAGCAACGCAATTGTGATCGAGAAATATGTAATTTGATTTCGATCGTGCCTTTTCTTCTGCTTCAAACTGTAAAAGTTTCAATTTACAAAAGGAGTATTAATTATAACCAACATTTTCTAGCAAAACTACAAGTCACAAGAGTTTTTTATGCCATAAAATTAACCTACTTGGCCAACTATCTGTCTGAGACAACTGCAACATTTAGGGTTAGAGTTCTGGAAATTTTTTAATTATAAACAATCTTTGATCTCGTTGTAAGTCTTCGTTGACGCTAAACCTTTTTTATTATCAAAGGTGTCTTTACCATGCTGCTGTAAGCTGCAAAATGAATTGCTTAAACCTCAAGAAATCTAGAAAAAATCAAGAAACTAGGGCAATCGCTGTCATTCAAGGAACTTGAAATGTATTTGTTCTTCAAAGTGAACTCGAAAAGGCAAGACAACAGAGGCCTTAGATTGGTTTAGAGAAAAGTTAGAGATGAGCAACATCGGGACAACAGGTATTCCTTCATTTTGATTTTCCAATCTAGAAAAAGTATAACCAATAGTTTAGCGGACTCTTCCCAAATTTTGATTAAGAGAAATGTTATTTCTATAATAATTCAAATAATAGTTTGTGCAGCAAAATTTGTGTATTTGTGTTTTTTTTTAATATAATTTGTTATATGTCATAATGATAAAAAGATATAAACATAAAAACTAATATATAAATTGTTGTGTGTGCATCTTATTTTTAATTGTAATTCTATGCTTGTTACGAATTTACCGACTTTTGCTTTGAATCCTGTCAAGACAGATCTGGAATGTATTTCCCAGTTCAACAATATATACAATTCTTGGTCATAACAAATTCAACAAAAAAAACAGTCACAGTTTACGGATCCAATCATAACCAGACGGTTATCAAAGTCAATTAACAAGGAAAAACTAGCTCAACACAGTATCAATATAATTGGTCTTCAGGTTTCGCACAACTTTACATGGTATTGTATCATTCATAAATTACGAAGATTGAATCAATTTGATTTCTTTTAACGCCATAAATAATGAAAGAAATTAAGTAATGTTCTCGTACATCAAATTTAACCATGGATTAGAGGTTAAATTTATTTCTATATTTTATGCAATTTTTTCTGCACCGTTGCCTAAACAGCAGGTTATCCCACGAGCAACATGTTTGCGACAAATTATTACCTGGTCAGAACAATTACATGTCCACAATTCTATGCAATTTTCACACAACATAAACCAAAATTTTCAATTTATGAAAAAAAAAAAAAAACTAATTACGCATATTACCTAAATATTAATAGAGAGACCATACTACTCCTAGGCCATATATTGATTTTTCCGTTTGCACACAACACAATAGACATCAGCTTTTGTTTTATGAAACTACATATCCATATCAGCAACTACTCCAAATCCTCATCCTACTAGGTAAAATCAGTTACATGAATCACACGTTATTTGGTACGATACATATCCATATCCATATCAAATTATCAACAATCACCAAAACACTGAGACATAAAACCCGAGCAATCCAATGCTATTTTACATTCATATGTGATGTTCAAATGAATTTGTTTAACATTATACAGATAATGCTGTTGGTAGCTAAAACCAGGTCGCTGGTCATGACTCAGTAAAGAAGAATTCATGAGTTTCACGGTATCGTTCCAAGACAACATTAAAGAGGGGATGGATTGGTTCTAAAAGATTAGAGTAGGGGCCCAATACTTGCGTAGGGAGCGGTGGAGAATCAAGGTGCTTTGACCAGCTATACTGGCACAATGAGAGTCCACTTAAACAGTAACATGTGTGATAGTGATCTCTACGTTTGCCCGGTTTGTCTCTCATTCCGCCATCTTGCTCCTGCATCAAGCAAAATAATGCAAATTTCAACAAATTGAAGCTAGCAATGAAAGTGCATAGATAGAATTGGTTGAAGGATATTAATCAAATGACAAAAATGGCTGATCTCATCGGGAAAAAGAATTCAGTTTCCAAAACGCTTAGTTTTTCAATAATCATAAAGTGAAGTCAACTGATTCAACACCTTTTTGTTTTGGCGAGTGAAATGATTCAACTAAGACTTAGATTATGTTAAAGTTCACACAGAAATTTAAAATCTCTATCTAGTCATCCATCAGTATTGTTACAGAAAATAAAGTCAGATGGATCAAAACTTAAAATGTCAAAATTATTGAACAAGATGCAATCATATAAAGCTCAATTTTCATTTCAAGCTTTCAAAGAATCAACAAGGCATCTTAGGAGTGCAATTAGAAATACAAGAATCAATACATGAAACTGATAGATAAAATGCAGACCTGTGCACACAAGAGAATATATTGCTGTAAAGCAATGCTGTGAAAAAGTGGTTCTTGTGCTTTCCACTCATTAATAAATTGATAACCAATATTTTTATAACCAGCTGAACAGGACTCACTAGTGCCTGCAAGAATTAAATTTAAAAAAGTATTAATAGCATGAAAATGAAATTAGATAGAAATATAGATATGAAAGGTAAAATTTATAGTAGAAAATTTTCAAACATGTACTTCAAAATGAACCTACCTTCATGCTTACCATGGCATGCTGCATGACTAGAGGTTCCATCCAAATTTTCTTTTGCTTCAGATACATCAGATATCGTAAAAATCTGTGAGGTCTCCTCCATTTGTTTGTTGATAATAGAAGATAATCTTTGCAATAGAGCAACAGCACCTCCCTGATTACATTCAAGCTTCAATTGAACTATATCACAAAGAAGATTGAGAACGAAAATGTAAAATTTCAATCACCTGCCAAAAGGAGTAGCATCCGTCCACCAATTTATTTGTTCTCCCCTGAAATCCGCATTCCTTACCTTGCCGGAATACTGCCCAGTCCTAATGTAAAGCCTCAGATAATTAAATTAGTCACGTAACTACATGTGTGGGCAACTTCAAAAGTTCATATCAATAATGGGAAGCCAATGAGAAAGGAACATTTCTCTTACAACTAATCGAGGCAGATCCAGGCGATTAACCTCACCAATCAGAATCATTGCAGCTAATCCACAAAAGGTGTACCTGACAAACAAATAGTCAAGAATAAGAATGCTTCTCGTGCCTCCTTTTGTATTTAATTCCACCTATCTTAGTGAAATAGTACAATGACAGGGAGGAGAGAGTATGATGATACATACCCACCATGAGCCTCAGAGCCAGGCTCACCTGCAATGCCACCCTCATATGTTTGACAGCTGCAAAGAAGCATGCACACCATATAATAAAACATGTATTACATAACTACACAACAAGCAATCAATTATGTAGAATGTAAACAAGTGCGATCTTAAGAGTTAAGACACTAGTTAAAGAATCAAAAGTAGAAAGTTTTTGTGGATAGGTATTATCAGTGTACTCCTGTGATTTCCAATGCACCCCATCATGATTTTGAATAAAAAAATTCAATTTATTGATTTTTTAACAGTACCCTTGAGGCACTCATTAGCTGAACCCATTAATTATTTCATTTTAAATTGACCATGGAACAGTTGTTAATACCAACAAAACCCAATTTCTGCAAAGCCAACAAATAGAACAATGTCTAATATAAAAACTGCCAAAGACGTTTTACAGCACCAAAAAATGGAGAGAATTCAGCACCTCAACATAACATACCTCCACCATCATTGTGACTACTGGGAATTTCAAATAATACAAGTCTCAATCCCATTTATGGCAAGAAACAGTTACTGAAGGGATCACAAAATAGTTTTCTTTAATGCCAAAAACCATTTAGAGCACCAATAAGATGAAAATAAAAATAAAAATGGAGAAAAAAGAGTAACAACATTGTGACTAATGCAGCTTTCAGTTATTACCAATCACTGTACTTGGAGGTCACATGTGAGGCCACACATGGTTACTGAAGAAATGATAAAACAGTTTGCTTTGTTGCAAACATATTTTGAATCCTTGCAATGCAAATTGAGCTTAAGGAAAACAAATCAACAATCTAAGCAATAGACACTAACAGTCAGATTTAGTACCAAAATTGAAGTTATTGCTTCTTGAAACTAACCTTAAAATGTAGTCTCCAACATTCTGGATCAGCTCATCATCCAAAATATTCAAAACACTTGCAACCTGGTTCCAACAAGATTTTCTATGTTATACAACAGATACTGTTTTATACCAGCCATAGCATTAAAAAGCTCCCCTCCAAAAACAAAGATAATGGATGTCATGATGACAGCAAAACAATCTCATTTAGCCAACAGCTTTTTTTTGACACCCTATCATTCTTAATTAAAAATATGCAATTTAAGCCATTAGCCATGTCTAATAAAATACAATGACCATTCTAATAAGAATTATGCATGATGCTGATACACAAAGTAAAATGTCTGATCATTCACATACACACATATAAGCTGATAAACACGTGTGAAATAAAGACAGAGATACCAACTTACAGAAATGGCAGTGTAGCAAGCTCGAACATCAATTTCTCCTTCATCATGCATCCTGAATAAAGTATTTGATGATTGAAAAGGAAAGAATCGATTAGAAAAAGATGGTTTGCCAAATTAATTCTGCATGTGTCAAAAACAAAGAGAATAATTCACATTTAGAAATGCTTTTAACACAGCATTTGAAGTCACACCCTTCAGACTTGTGTATGGTGGTGGATTAATTTCAGCCCATCTAGCTCCACAAACACAAGCAAATCAAAATCTATCATGGTTCATAGGTGTGAATGATGCATGTGCAAGCAGTGTGCAAATAGATGGACTTGTAAGCATTAGCACAACAAAGTTATCACTTATTTATAGAAATTTAGTGAATATATATCAGATACAACTAAAAATGGATACGCAATATCAGTATAATTTCTTATGGTTAATTGAAGTCACAGAGATGTATAAGATATCAAACCTGAATGCTCCATTTGGTTGTTTCATCCGCCGCAAAAACCCATACAATTTATCTCTGAGAATAATATGTTCAAATATCAACCCAATTAGTTCCATACAAATGAAGACTAACCCTACCAAATAAATAATGCAACATAATATCATAAAAACTATCTTTGGGTGCATAAACTGACCACCTATTAATTGACGCCAAGGATTTCTGACCACCCAAAGTAATAAGTGTATTAACTGCAGCATAAGTTGTGGCAATATGTGGCATCTGTAGAGAGCATTTCAAGGATATTAATGATTAATTCATTTTGCTTCTCCAACATTGAAAAAATGCAAATGAATGATATGCTACTTATATTTGAGAAGTTTTTATACTGCTTCCAAGACTACAGTTGTAGCAAAAAGAAAGTGACCCTCAAAAATATCAAGCATATATGTCACACGTGTGCATGCGTGCATAAAAGATTAAGACTATTAGACAAGAAATCAATCAAGAACATAACAAATATTAAGCATATATGTCACATATGCACGTGTGCATAAAAGATTAAGACTATTAGACAAGAAATCAATCAAGAACATAAAAAAATAAAACTGAATAAAAATACAGTCTAAATTTATTCAACTGAATTCGTTCCAATTAAAACAGTACAACATAACCTCTCTTTGACATATTCTCTTTAGTGTTTATAAAAACAGTAGCTAAATATTATAAATAATTATAGAAGCATATTTTACTTCATAACTAACCGCAGTATCAGTCAGTTTTCTATTAATATACATTAGAGTTGGCAGCAAGAGACAATAATATGAAGTTTTAGAGAGGGAGAAGAAGGTGAGAATCAAAATCAATAAAACCATAGCTAAGTAATCAAGTAGAAATCTGCAAAAGATAAAATAGTTGCTTGCCTGTCCTGGTCCCCCTGCATATCCACCATTTGGATCCTGTTGGTATACAAAGAACAAGAAATTTATGAGGGGATAGAAATGGGATGGGAAAAAAGTGGCCAGCCAAGAAATCCATAACTAAAAGATCAGCTAGGCCATGTTTGGCACGCACAATCAGAAAAACTTGGCACATGGTAAAATCCAAAATAATTCTGGGATGCAAAAAAACAAGTCTAGACTTCATAATATGGTATAGTGAATACTGCATATACAATTGTAACTTTTCAGCCATAACTATACAATTATTCGGCATAAGCTTGCAATGAAATGGATAGACAATAAGAGAGGAAGCATGGCATAACAACCAACATTAATCGCAAATTTCAAGCTCAATGCTCAACTATCTAATATCAAGGTTTTATTGCTCTAGGAAATGAATTCCATATCCATTGTAAATTTGTAATTATTAGCAATAACATAACTGAAAAATAAAAACAAAGAATGAACCAAATACCAGCTCAATTTTTATGTCACTGATCTACTCCTGTAGTATAAATTAGAATACACAAGTTGAGGGTGAGGCTTTCACTCTCCAGATTTTCAATTGACCATTTTCAATATTTTCTCTCTTCTCTCCTTAGACGTGCATTTCACACACTATTTCTACAATTAGCAAACAAATTTTCTCTCAACCATCTCAAACTACCCTCCAATTGCTTTCGGTCTTTATATGTATACTTGATATTCTTAACTACCTATGCCTTTTAATATATCCTTTTTTATCTCTCTATATTGAATTACAATAATTTTTTTAAAAAGAAATTGTCAATAACTAAAAATATTCCACAAAATGTTAAATTCAAAATATAATTTAATTTATATTTTCAAAAATATTTATTTATTTTGAATTTTAACTATATAAAAATAAGGCTTAAATATGAAATTGGTTTGAAAAATAATGTCTTTTAGGGTTTAGTCCTTAAGAAAAAAAAATGATTTTGGTCATTTAAAGATTTTTTTTGTTTTAATCTCAAATATCAAATAATGTTTTGATTTTAATTCTGATATCTTTTAAATGATAGCATAATAGTAATTTTTTCAGTCAAGTGACTCGTTATATCAACAGAAAGAATCTCGCAAGAATCTCACAGTGACTCATTAAATCAGTAAGGAGTCTAACAGTGACTCGTTATATGAGCAAGAGTCTAACAGTGACACTCTTGTGCTTGTAATTCTTTTTGCTAAACTGTTTTTAAATCTCTTATGAATTAATTTAACGTCGTTAATTGTTATAAACATATAGAAATGTAAACAGTTTATTGAAAAAATAAAATTACACGTAACTGTCTCATACTTCTCAGACTCCTCGATGATAATGTAATATGTCATGTAACATTAAAGTCTCGGTTACGACATCATTTAATGTTATTACTTCATAATGACGAAAAATTTAAAGAACCAGAATAAAAAAAAATACAAGGAACAAATCCAAAAAGACACTGTTATTTTTCAGAACCAAATTGATATTTAAACCTAAAAATAAACATTTATTATGTGAAGCTAAAATACTAGATACAACTAAGGGAAGAGGAAAAAAATAAAAATAGAAGCAAGCAATGCAAGGGGAATTAGAATTAGAATGAGAATGAAAATGGGAAACCTGGCAACGGTTAAGAAAATCGACTGTGTTATCTTCGAGTTCGTCATCGACGGATTCTCCCAACAAAGCAATGGAGTGGAAGATCCAGTAGCAGAGCCAGGGTCGACTGTGTTTAACCACAACATTTAATTCAATCGAAATAAAATAGCAGAAATTGTGATTCAAACCACACAAACAGAGTGAGAGAAAGACTCACTTAGCGTCCAAGGCGGAAAATGCAGAACTGAGGTGGCGAAGGCCTTTGGAGAGATACTGCATGTGATTATCGCGTTGCAGCTCCAACCTGCAAAGAAGAGGAAGAAAAAACGCATTGAGAAAACGAAATACGAAACGGATAATAAAGAGAAGAGATATTTGTTGCAGTAACATACATGAAGGTTTGGGCGTTGCGAGGAATGGTGGCGAAGAGTTGGTAAATCTGAAACACCTGCGACTCTACCATCCATTGGTCTCGTTGACTCACCGTCGGACACGGTGGCGCCGCTGCCGCCACCGACGGATTTGTCTCTCTTTCGCTCTCTTCACTCATGGTGTCGCCAGAAACTGCGAGAAGCAATGCAACGCTTCTTCGTTTTGCGTTTTTCATCTTGGGTTCCCAGGCCCGTAACCGGTTACCGTTTTAGCCCAAACTGATACGGGTCAAAGCCCAAACTAATCTCGCCTCAAGTACCACACTATCAGAGTAACATCGCTAGATTTTAAAGACCACGCGCATGTACGTTTAAGTTATATTTTTTTTTATTAGTTTTCGTGCAATGTATCAGAAAATTATGTGTATAAAGTAATAATAATTTGTAATATTTTAAAAAAATGTATTTGAAACTTTTAGACAATGACATTATAATAACAAACTAAATAAAGACAACTAAGATTTTAATAAAATCTCATATTCCTTCCGTAAGATCTTTAAGAGAAGTGTTGTGTTAATATATTCTATTCTGTCTGAATCTTATATATAAATAATTAAATTTATAGATGCAAATACCTATTGCATCATGAAGGACAAACTTGAATGATATGCTCAATAATGTTCACGGAAGTACAAACATGTTACTTACGGTCCAACATTAAAATTCATGTTCACAAAAGTATGTCTTATAAATTATTCTCTATTATAGAATCGAAAATGTGAATAAATTCAAATAATTATTCTAAATTATGAAATTTAGAATAATTGGTGTTTTGAAAAAAACAATTGATGCTTAATCTATTCTTTGATTTTGTGAATGTTTTAGTGGTAGTTGTGATTTCCTGTTGCCTTCAACTAGTTTGATTCAAGTAAATTGTGATTGTTTAAACTTTAGGAAGTGGTATGTTGTGGATTCTGTGATTTTGGATGGGCAGGAGAGAACGGAAATCAGAATAATGGGGAGAAGGGAAAAGTCTAGTAGAGAGAAAGGGAAGAGAAAGGAAGAAGATGACGAAGGGGTGAGAATAGTATAAAAGAGGAGGTGAGAAAAGAAAAGAAATAAAAAAGGTGAGAATAGCGAAAAAGTGGGTGAGAAAAGAAAAAGAATCATAGAAAAAGAAGGAGTGGGGATAGTAGAAAAGGGGAGTGAGAAAAAAAATAGAGAAAAAGAAGGGGCAAGGATAGTAGAAAAGGGGATAAAAAAAGAAAAGGAATCAAAGAACAAGAGGGATGAGAATAATAAAACAGGGGGTGAGGAAAGAAAAAAAAAGAGAGAAAAAAATAAAAATATATAATAATAATAAAAATGTTCTAAAATCAGTAATCGTAAATTTTGATAATGATCAACCTAAGAGCTAAGATTTTGAATTAGGATTAGGATTTTAGAAAAAAAAAATAGAAAAAATAAAAAATAAATTTATAATTATCTCTATTTTGCTTATTTATCCATTTATTTACTAAATTCTCACTTTTTGTGATGCATGTCTATAGTTATAATTTATGATAGAAATATTTGTGTGTAAATAATGTATTGAAATAAGAGGTACTTGTTATCCTTACTGATTATTATTATCTATTAGTCGATGAGCATCAATTGGAATTGATAGGACATGTTTTATTCTCATTATTATAATAAGAAGAAAACTCATTATATTTGAGGTATATTTCGACAAAAAGAAATATAATGGATAAATCTCTAAAAGACAAAGATGAATAGGGATGACAAAATAAAATGGACATTGAGAGAATATGACAAGTCTTAGATAGGATTGATAATCTTCTGTGTATAAACGCATTATCAAACAAATTGAAAATAAAAAGGCAAAGAGTCTGATGTACAAAGAGAAGGTAAGAGAGCTTCTGACATTGTTGATTAGTAAAAGATAAGCCTTATTAGATAGCGTAAGATGTGATAGTACTAAGGACGGAGACTCAGTCGCAAGGATGACGGAAGTAGTTAATGAATGACATGATGTTATCACGTGTGAGAATAAAGACAGGAGTATTGCAAGGATTGACCATAGTAAGTACCTAAGGAACGTTTGTAGGCTCTTAGTAAGTCGTTAGGGTAGTACAAGGTGTCAAGTTGTAATAGCTCTAAGATTAGAAGGATTCACATAATTGGCTTAGCATTTCCAACAAAGCAGAGCAGTATCATGATTCGGTTGAGAGTATCCTGATTCGTTGTACCAGATAAGGTATGTACTCCCGATCATCACCTAGAAAGAAAATATTGGATTAAAGAATACGTTTCGTGTAAGTCCTCTTAGAGATCAAAAGTTTAGAGGCATCAAGGGAGCCTAAAATACGATTAGTAGAACTCGTTGGTAGGTGCGACACGAGGAAGAGAGTGTACGTAATATTTGATATTTTATTCTTGTATTATTTTATGATTGTATGTGTTTGAGGATGGATGGTTCACTCCTATAACTCCCACTTTTCATATGAAGAAGTCAAACGTGTGCCCATTGACTTTCAAGCGCCAAAGGCAGCTCCTACCAAAGTGATAAAGACAAACCCTAACAATCAAAGATGACATTTCAACTGACAAGACGACAGTAGATACTCATACGACGAGTTTTGGAAACTTGAAGATTATATGTAGACTTTTTGTGGTTGACTACATCATATTTTACATAATTTTAATTATAATTGAAATGAATATAAATACTATTCTTAGGGAGGAAATAACGTTTTGTAACTCACTTAACTTATATTGTTTGTATATTTAGATTTACATGTTGAGTATAATAGTTTATTCGGTTTCTTATTTAAAAATTTTATTTTAGAAAGAATGACGAAAATTATTTGTGTTTGAAATTAAGTATAATTTAACATATTTTATTTCATTAAAGGATGTTTTGAGAATTTTGAAAATTTTTCAAGGTTATTTGTAGAATAATAAAATGGGTTTTACATTCCTTCCAAACATTAATATGAGATTCATCACCAATTTTTCATCTTTAGCCTTCTTTAAGTAAAACAAGTGAATTCTAGATGTTGTGGCATGCGTAAGTCAAGTTGTGCCCAACCTTTGCATCCAAAAAGTCTCCCTAGGAGATATCTTTCTTTAAAGATTTTGGTAATCATAGTTTTTGGGTTGGTTATGAACTTCTAACTCAGTTTTCCTAGTCATGCAACATTAAAATCATAAATGTTTTTGAATCTCATAACTCCAAACTTCTTTCTTACATGTAGTTTATCTTAAGTCAACCAAGGAATACCTTTATTATCCCTCCTTCACGCCCACTAAAAAGAAGTCTCATCATTTTTTAATGTTTCTCACAAAGAGATTTACGAAAAAGATAGATGTTTGTGCAATAATTTAATATTGTTTAAGCCACTAACTTAATTTAGTATTTACTAATATACTAAAAATATTAACCATTGTGCATATAGTGTTTGTGCATTACACAAGTTCACCTACTAGTTTTGATTAATAATGTCAAAATTTTAAATTTTATTCCAAAATACTTTTAAAATTAAATGGTTTAAGTAGTGATAATATTTAATGACATAATTTAGCAATTTTTTTCACTAATTTATTGAGGCTTATATTGTTAAAAAGTTCAATAAATAAATCCACTTGCATTAAAATGAAGGGACATCTCATTAATAAATTTCATAATAATTAAATATATAAAAGAGAATTAACAATTACTAATACATCTAAAAAATGGGTTCATATTTCTTATAAGTATGACAAAAAGATTAACTCATTTATTCTTATTAAAAGGACTAGAAGTAATATTAAATATATTATAATTATTTAATTATAATTGTTATATGTTAAATATATTACACATATATGATTGATAAAAATGAAAATGACATTAATCTCAATTCATCATTAAAATTCAATCTAATGGACATTCTTGTTTGCCAATTTTCAATTACTTAAACATATGTGTTAATTTCCTTGCATTACAAGTGGTACATTCAAATTCAAAAAACACAAGATCAATACATGGAACATGGCAAGTGTTTCTTATAATTCTATTTCTAAGATCGATTAAACTAGTTCAAAGTCAACAAAAGCAAGTACATATCATTAAAGTGCCTTCTAGATTTTTGTTTGCTCATCCACGAGGCTTAAAAATGGAAGATTTAAAGGCCAAATTGATACACATTACTTCATTAATACTAGCTAGCTAGTTGACATTCCTTTACAACGCAGTTTTGTTTCAAAATGGTTTCACCCATAAAATGTCTATCAAGCATGTCTTTGACCCTAACAGCAAAACGTAACTAGACAAGTTTGGTTTATTATTAGTTAGTTAGTGTTACACCAAGTGAATACGAACTTAAGCACAAAAAGGTAACCTAATGCTATGAAAACTTAAATACCAATACATTTGTGGTGGCGCTAGAAATATGAGGAGTCATGGCATGGTTTAGCATGTAGTGCCATGGATGATCTTTTGGACCTAGTTGTATAGGCCAAATATCTCCATTGTAACCTAACATAAAAATAAGAATTTTAGAAAGGGTTGCAATAAATTAGTATTGATGACATGGATAATGTAGATTTTTCTCACCTCTAAACAACTTGAAAAAGAATATTAACAAACAACAATAGAAATTGTTTACTTGTCACATAAAATTTGTCACAAACCAACATCCCAAAAACTTAAGTGCATAAATGATTTTAATATCAAACAAATTATGCTATTACATTTGTTCAATAATAGTTTCATGTTTTGGTGTTGAAAACAACTATTTTTGTCATCCAATTTTAGAATTACCTGCAACGTGGCCATTAGAGCATGCCTCAACAATTGTCTAGGAGTTCATAATTTTCCCTCAAGCATTATTAACAATCACCGCAGTTTTCTTGAACTTAACAATTCTATTTTTGTCAAACAATCCTCTAAATCACAAAAAACTTTTGTCATTACTAATCTCTAAGAAATGCACAAAGAATTTGAATGTCCATGCATAATCCATGTCTCAACCAAACAAAAAAAATAGAATATACATATAATCATTTAAACAAAATACTTGTGATCTTTATGTTGGACTAGTTATGAATTAATTCATTGTGATAAGTATTGAAATTTATTAATAGCTTAAGATTCAAGATATTAAAAGTATAACTTGTCTGCTTAATGAGAGGCATGTTGATAACAATTACATCACACTTTGAAAACATCACATCAAGTTCTTCCTCAAATGTTACTCCAATCTCTTTCTTCAATTCAAGATTCATTATAAGTCTATCATAATATAGATATAATTAAAAGGTTTCAACCTTTGGAATAAAGCTTCCCGATTTATCTAACATCAACAATTCCTATTGTTTTGTCTTCAAGATCATAAGCCTGATGGTACCCTAATAAGAAATTTATCACTAGAACAAGGATTCTCAATAGTTCATCCTTAACAATTGACACAATATTACTTCTTGTGATCTCTACCATAATTAAACCAATAATAATTGTAACTTTTAAATCAACGTGATTAGAATCAGTGTCAACAATCAAAAGTAACTCTAATTTTTTTGATTCTTTTTATAATAATATAAGCAAGATGAAATTTAATGGATATAATGACATGAACATTATGACAGTATTTCTCAAGTTCTATATTAAGACAACAAATTGTCATAGATTCAAGTATTTACAAATTAAAAAAGATAAATATATTTATCTTTCATTATTATATTACAATGTTATTTATTTTGATGCCCTTGTTTAGAGAATTATTAAAACAATATTTTATATAATTCTTATATAAAAGTAACAAATATATATGTAATTTAGTTTTAAAAAAAGGATAAAAATTTTAAGTCCCAAACTAATTCATTGTGCTACTTTTAAAGTCTCAAGATAATTTTATATAAACTTTAATTAAGTTAACAATATTTATACTAACCATAATTGGGTCCTTCTTTATCATGAGTGAGGATGTATTGATGAGCTTGTGATTCCAACTACTAACGTATACCCAATGCTCCTTCCACACATCCCACGAAATTGGGATTCAATTTAGCATACTCATTTCCTTTGTAAAACCCCCAACAATTTTCTTCCTTTCAACAATTTTCTTCCTTTCAGTTGGGCCTATTCTCAACCATAAGGAAAGGAAAAGCAATATTAATCATGATCATCGTAATTAAATATTCACTAACATTTATTTTGATGCAAAAAATAAAATTGTGTTACCGCTTAAACAATCATATAACTTTTTGTTAAATCAAAATAACCTCTTATTATAATGCTGGACTGGGCTTGAGCTTTTTTTACTTTTTCGAAAATGGCTAAGAAAGCCCAAAAATCAGAAGAAAAAAAAGTCAGCTCTTGCGACAGAAGGTGTCTTTGAAACGGAGGAAGGACAAATTTAATAATATAATATATGAAACAAAGTCAACCAGAATATATAATTTTTAACATAACAAATAGTTAAATTATACAATTTTAATTCTAATTAAATATATTTTAAAATATTTATTATGTTAAAAAATTATTATCAATATATAGTTATTTAAAAAATATATACTAAAAAAGATACAGAATCAAATAAAGACGACCTAAAATATAATCTAAATTGACTCTTAGAATACTTGTCTAATTTATAAAAATTGGACCATCAAAATTATTTCGTATGGGTTCGAATGAGCAAGAAGGGATTAGTGATCTCCACTTGGATAATCTCACGAATAGATTCTTTCTTCCGTCTTAATCAAAACTAATTTAGTCACACCTTTTAATTATATTTAAGAATTAAAAATTAAGTTCATCAAAATTATTAAACGAGAAAGAGAGAGACATAGCAACGTAACGTAAGGGACCGTTTTCATAAGGGGTGAAGGATCACGCAAGCAAGAAAGAGAATGAAACCAACTTCACAATATCACATCGTACCATGGATTATCAAAGAAGAAAAGGAACATCCCATAAGTAATACTAAAATAATATAATTGACACAAACATCATGTGTTTGGGAAATAGTTATTTTTCAAAAACATTTTTTTTAAAAAAAAATCTCTAGTAAAATCGACATAAAAGAACATACAATTATTTGTAACATTTAATTGGGCTTACATGAAGGTTCCTAAGTAGCTTGGGAAGGGATGAACTAACATAGCAACCCCCACCTCTATTTGTCTTTTCATTTTGTATAATCTTGTGCACCTGTGACTTTCAAATTTCAATCTCTATGTACCACACTTTTATTGGATCTCTATTTTCCTTTTTTTATTATTATTATTTATTCACTTATTTATTTGATTTCACACTTTTTTATGTATAAGAATTGAATGTATATATTATAAATTCATAAATATTGATACATCTGAATCATTCAACTCAACTAGATCCTTTGACACAAACGTGTTTAATTCTACTTTGTAAGCAATCATTTGTCATGATCTCGACTTGAATTGAAATACAACTATCATAGTATTTGCCAATGGTAATTTTTTAACTAAAATAAATGATAGTGCATTAGAGTCAATTCCTCAATTATTATATTATCAGATTGTGTGTTTTTTTTAGCGTGAGTTTAACACTAATCAGTATATTTAACTTCTTCAACTTCGATAATTTTATGTGAAAGTAAATCTTTTATAAAAAAGCTAATCTTATTATATTACAGATGTTCCAAATACTTATGATTTTATAAAAGAATATATATATGACTTTAACCCAAAGGCAGATTTTGTATAATTTTATAAAAGTACATACCCATAGTCAATTTCAACTTTTTTTATTTAAATTTCATTATCTTTAACTTTATTTATAATATGTTATTTTCACGTAAAATAATAGATATTATTTTATCTTTATTATTCAATAACTCTGAGTGCATCTAACATTGGAAATTTATATTTCATGTCTTCAATACATGTAATAAAAAATATTTTCTTATTTTATAACAATCAAATATTGACTAGTTATCGCTGTCAAAGAAAAAAAAATAAAAATAACCAGTTTTCAACCTCTCATAGTTCAATTTTAAGACTAAATTTATGATGCGATTTACCAAGTGAAAGGAAACAATAAAAAAAAAAAAAATATATTTTATTTAATGTTTTGGTCGTTGGCTCCATTAGTATTCAGTGACATGGACTCGACTTGAGTTTGTTCTGCCCAGAGACACAGTATCACATCATAGGATTCAAGTATTTGACTTTCTGTGTTTAACAGGGAAAAAAATATCTCCTGTATTAAAACTTTTAAATTACATTAACGAATATTCAAAATTATTATTTTTTGTTACAGAATACTCAAAGATATTAATGGAAAAAAAGCCTAATAGAAATGTATTTTTTAAGTACAATTTTAATTTTTATATTGTTTAATTTACAATTTTAATTTTCTAATAAAAATTAATAATTTTTAGTTTTTTATTTTTTAATTTAAAAATTTTAATATAACCATCAATTTTTAAAACGTTGATCATTAATTAAAAACATTAATCATTAAATCACCAACTTGAAATTATAATATTACTTTTTAATTAAATTTAAGTGATTTAAAAAAGCTTTTTTAATAATTAATAGTTTATAATTAAATTTTTATTAAATTATATGTTTGATCTTTTAATGATTTAATTTTATTTAGTAAATTTTTTAAAAAATTATTGATTATAAAAAAATTTAATTAATTTTAAATATTTTTATTTAAGCATTCTATTTTAATTAAATTATTAAAATTATTCATTGTATATCACCATAAGGCTAAATTTGCCAGCATATTAGCATGCCCAGTTTGTTTTTGTAAACAAAGCTTTGGCAGATCTCATAACTGACAGTCATATACTTTGTGGAAGTAACTCAGATTTCTATCATTATTCTTCCAACAAGCTTTAAAAAGTTTCTGGCAATCTGTCTAAAAAAAAAAAACATTTTCAATTAACAATTCAGCATCTGTGTGAATAGCCATCTCAGGCATAACACTACCCACCCTTGGCTCGTAACACGCATTAATGCCAAGATTTCCCCATCCTTCTTCCTGAAAATAATTCCAAAACCAGTACCAATAGCAGCTGCATCAATATTCACTTTCAACATAATCATCCAATGGAGGTTTCCATGTACACAATTAGTCTTGTTTGCCAATGATCATCAACTTTTAATGGCTCCAAAGTAATCTGCAAGAACCAGCCTTGTATAACATCAAATTTCAAGTTAATTTAATTTAGTAATGAATATTCTAAAATTTAAAAATATGCTTGGGGTGAAATTGTTTTTCACATAAAATGTTCCTAGAAATTCCGAAAAATTCATAATGAATAATAACATTACTTTAGGTTTCTCATAAAAATATAAATAAAACAATATGAGAATAAATAGATATAAAATTTTGAAGTTTAATGAAATACATTTATCTAACTAGGAATATTCGCGTAAGACAAAAAAAATTACAAATAAATTTTTGAAACATTTCTAACCTACCCAAACTTTTAAATAAGGTGTTTTATTTGTGGAGGACTACCTTTGGTGTAACAGAATTGTTGGGATCCTTGTTGGTCATTTTGAATTATAACTTGATATTGTAATAATCAAAGTACATTGTTGTTTTCTCCATGTTAAGGTCTAAGTGTTGATATTGGAATGATTATAAGTTGATGACATATGTATGTTATGGATTGTCATACATTCAGGAACATGACTTGCTTCAAGTGAATGTTTTGTTTATGATAAGCATTGGAAAGGTTATGGGTGATATAATTTGTATCTTTGATAATATATGAACTTACAAATTTATGAGATTATGATCTTTGTAAATTCTATGGTAGTGATCAACCTTCTACGAATATTTTGATGAAGTCATATTTGGAATCCACAATTAGTATTAATGTCTATCAAATATTCTCTCTCAAGATTATTATAATTTTAATTTTTTTAAAATGTCTCAAATGACTAATTCTTACTTTTTAATGAAATATTAAAATATTTATTTTAATTTTGTTCTCTATTGAAAGTGTAAGTTTACCCTTCTATTTATATGTGTGTGTGCAATAATTGAAAATTTCACATTTAAAGGAAAAAATGACAAGGACATGATAACAAATGGGACTCTAAACATTAACTCTGTTGATACATTGATAAAATATAATGTTTGAAACATTAACTTTAATAGTGAATAAGTGTGATATATTGGGGAAAAATAACTTAAAAAAACGTGCTTTTTCTGAAGGAGTCGTCATTTTCTGAGGAAGGCTAAGTCATTTTACAACCCCGGCGTATTTCAGATGCTTGAAGGCCCCGCTTACGCGAAGTGATTTAGAAAGATTCTTCTTTATCGATGGTGGAGGTGGAGTCTCTGTATTTTCATTTTTGTTAAACATGTTTGTGAAATTCTAACTTTCAATTGAGGAGATATAACAAATACAAATCAGCACACCTATAAATACAATTTTTTTTACAAATAATACTTAAAATCAAGACTTTATAAAAAAAATAAAATCAAAGATATTATTAATTAAGATCCTGTGTGGGGATGGTTTTCTGGTTATTAGTTTTTAATTTTAATTTTTGTGTTTATTTTTAATTTTGTAAAATATTATTGCAAATGAAAAAATAATAAAATGACTCAATCATTTTATCTTATCTTATTTTACTATTAAATAACACAATATAAAAAAAAGTCAACACATAAAAATATATAAATTTTTATATAAAAAATAATAAAAATATATAGTATTTATTGGAGAAAGCCACCATAATTTCCCTCCTCTATGAACTCAAAATAAGCAATTTGCGGAAGCTTAAAATATAACAACAACGCCAGAAAAATTTTAGCGTGGAAAA
>JAMLFT010000117.1:27854-57669 GCA_026544285.1 Pachyrhizus erosus | reverse complement strand
ATTTTAAAAACCAAATCCCAATTTAAACTAAATAATTGTTCATTGATTTATACTCAAAGAGATTTATAACATAAGAAATTTTACTGAAACTGTTTTTTGTGGGTACGACATTCGTACCTGAAAAAGTACTATACTATAATTGAATCGGTACACTTGCCGAAGTAAAGAAAAATAATTAACAACGATCCAGATGTCATCAAATTCAGGTAAAGAAAAAAGATATTCCCAAAACTTCTTTTCGTACACGTTATGGGCACTATGAATATTTAATTATGCCTTTTGGCCTGACTAATGCGCCTATGGTATTCATGGATTACATGAATCGAATTTTGCATGAGTACTTAGACAAGTTTTTAGTAATCTTTATTGATGATATCTTAATCTACTCAAGCTTTATCGATGATATCTTAATCTACTCAAGGAGTCCCAAAGAACACGCAAAACATCTAAGGATTATGCTGCAAATCTTAAAGGAACATCAACTATATGCAAAACTCTCCAAATGTGAGTTTTGGTTGGAAGTAATTAGTTTCTTAAGGCACATAGTGTCTAAAGAGGGAATAGTACTGGACCCTGCCAAGGTTGAAGCAATAACACAATGGAACCTTCCTACAGTAGTCACAAAAATCAGAAGCTTCTTAAGCTTGGCAGGTTACTATAGAAAATTCATCGAGAAGCTCGCTTTACCCTTGACAAAACTAATAAGGAAAGGTCAAGCTTTTAACTGGTATCAAACCTGCGAAGAAAGTTTTCAAAAACTAAAGAGAAGGTTATCAACCGCATTGTAACGCCCCTTTTTAATTTCTTTTATTCAAATAGAAATGCTTGAAGAGTTCTTGCATAGATATAATTTTAAGACTCAATTTGTCCGGGGAATTACAATTTGATATTAAATTAACTCATCATATTATTTCCATTCAGAGTTCTTACTACTTTACATATACAAAGTAGAAGAATTCATACAACTCATTGTTATAATAATACAAAACTCTAAATAAAACATTGTATTAACTATTTTCTCAGAGCTTATTTCTATCTAGTCAGATGCTTCAGAGGGATCTTTATCTTTTGTTGAATCCTCTCTTTGGTCTGGATCTCTAGCCCGTATTGACCCCGTCGAGAACTGTGATGGCTGAGGAGTTTGATGTTGTCTCCGTGTCGCTGGTACATTGGTGAATCTGAGAGGCAGTCTTTGGGATAGGACTACCGGTAGATCTATATGGTAGAATTACCAAGGAACTATAATGTTGGCAAGCCTAAAAGTGAATCAAACATATCCTATAAAGGTGTAATCACCTTGGACCCTAGCGTAGGTCTATCTTCCTTCTAAGGGTAGCATTTTCAAATGAAACAATGATTGAAATTCATCAACCATGTTGAGTCTGAAAAGATAGGGAGATGTAGGAGTGAGTCATCAATCCTTGTACACATAATATAATAGAGGGTAGTTTATCTAACGTAGTTTCTCACCTCACAGTGCGTGCCTAATTAGCATTTCTATTCACTATATGGTCCCTTCACTACCTCCAATACTACTAACTCTAGGAGGTCTTACATGAGCATATTATAAATAATCCAATTTGCAATCTTTGGTTGATGATCAGGAGTACTATCCTGCCTGGTACTCGGTCTAGGATACACTCAACCGAATCTTGGTAATGTTCCGCTTTGTCAAGGACGCCAAGCTGGTTCTGTGGCATCCTCTTTACTCTGAGTAGTTCACAACTTGGCACCTTATCTACCCTCAAGGTCTCACCAAAGTCTACGTACATTCCTCAGGTATCTTCTGTGATCAACCATTACATTCCACATCCTTAATTTCTCACTCGTTAGGGTTTTTCAATTCAATCTACCTTCCTTATGTCATTTGTCACCTTTACTGTTTCATAATATATTGGTATTGATGTTAATGTCAAGTATTCCATGAACAACATCCATTTCTCTATCTTAATCATTTCATATTGTATCATCATTGTTTGAGCATATCTCAGTTCATCATTTATCTTAGGGTTATTCAAAGTTCACTGTCACTAATGGACAGTCATCAAGTATGCTTGCCTTCCACTAATGATGGAAGTACAAAATTGCATATATATTTTCAATACATTTAAATGCATAAACAATAATCACAGTATTCATTCAAACATATTTTATTCAGAAATTAGGGCACGAGTAGAATGGTCATTTTTACCCTTTCCTTCACATTTGCTTCTATCCCATATTTATATGAAATAGAAAAGTATAAATGGGTTTTATGTTCTTAATAAATCCACATTTGGAAATTTCTTATTGAAAAAGAGGTATTTTTCTTAAGAAGGGCATTTTGGTCATTTTTATAAAATATAACTTTTTAGGGGTTTCTTGTCTTCTTTCATCTTAGAATACAATAGACAATCTTCATAGTATTATGAACTACTTCTTTTGAGTTCAAGAGATCTAAACAATGGAAATTTTCAATTTTTCTAATGTAGGGGTATTTTGGTCAATTACAAAAATTTGTCTTTTAAAACATTTTCTTTAGGTTTTCAACCCATAATTTCTAGAAGAGATTCTACTCAATGAAAAAGGGTATTTAGGATATTTTCTTAAGGTCATAATGGCCTAAATTGATAAAATATTTATTTTTATATCCTACGGGTATTTTGGTCCTATTGAAATGATTAATTTATTTTAAAAGAATTTTAAATTTCTGAGTTGATGAAATTATCCTAGACTTATTCCTAAGGATTTATGATAGTTTTCATCCTAATTTATTGGTCAATTAGAGTTCAATTTTTCATTTTTCTTATGTAAGGGTACTTTTGGAATTTTACAAAATAATATAATTTTTCATCAAATTTTCTAAAGAAAATTACTTTCATTCTTATTCATAGAAGTAAAGCTATTGCCTAGGCTTGTTTCCAAGGTTGAATGGAAGAAATTTGATAGAGAAAATAAAAAATAGAAAAAACAGAATAAGGGTATTTTGGTAACTTTTCTACTAAGGGCAAAATGGTAATTTTCCATCTTCTTCTTCTTCCCTGAGAATGGTTCTAACCAAAGTATTTGAGTTTTCAAATTTTGACTTCCTTTCTCAGTTTTTGTAATTAATTCATATAGAAATATTAAATCATTCATACTTGAGTCTTTGTAACTTAAAATTAATCAATTTGTGCTCAGTTGTTGATGAATCAAACTCTGATTAACCAGAGTTTGAATTTTCATAACTCGAATTCATTTTTGAAAATTAAAGCGTTTTAGATTATCAAACTCTCTAGATTTCCAATTAAAACAATCTAGAATGTATCTACGAAGAAAATTAGAAGAAAAGACAACTCCTGCCTTTAATGGAGCTTCTCTGGTTCACCAATAGCAGAGCTTTGTTCCTTATGCTAAAACACGATTCCTTGTATTATCCTTCAAATTTCTTTGATAGAACCATTCATAGGGTGATTTCGAAGCTAATGGGATTGGAATCAAGCAGTGGGAGTGAGAGACTGGGGAGAATTTGACGAATGAAGTTTGTGTTCTTCTTCCTTGAACTCGAATTCGATTCTCCTTATATAGACGTCCTTGGCCTCCATTTCTTTGTGGTGAAGCATTCCTAAGCTTAGGTGGTGGTAGCTAGATGGTTAGTAAGGTATGGGAAGCATAGGGGCAGAGTTTGCAGGTTTTAAAAAAATTGTCTCAAGGTTGAAGATGACTAAGTTGCTTCAATGGCGGAAACGCACTTTTAGGAAAGCTTATGCATATTTAGTTTCATAAAAGTAACAACGATGGGCCTAGCGGTCAAATGACAATCCCTGCATACTTAAATTCTCCTTTAACCCTTACAACCATTCCTTCAAATCCAGCTTCCAAGCCTTTTGTGAAATTCACATTTTATTCTTCTCATTAACTAAGCGCTTTTGTTATTTAAATTTGTTATTGTAACTTATTACTACCCCATGTGGATAGCCCAGTTGGCAAAAACATTGTGTTTCTTTTCTCGCCTCTAGGTCACGAGTTCAAGTCCCTTCAACCCCTTCCCTTCTTTTTCTTCCCCCCTTCTTTTCCTTTTTCTCTTTTATTTCTTTTCTTCATTTTATTTTTTGTCTTATATTTTAATAATTCCATTTTATATTTTTAAAATCTTTCAAAAATCCTAAAAACTTAGTTATATTTTATTCTATTTATTTAAATTTTTATTTTCTAAATTTTTTTATTTATTTTGTACAAATTAATTTATTTTATCTAAAACATTTATTATTTTTATTTAATTTCTAAAAATTTATTTTTAATTCTTGAAAATTATATTATGATTTTATTCTATTTTATTCTTCTCTCTCTCTAAAAATTTTATTATTAAAACTTTATGAATTAATTTCTATTTAGAAATAAATTTACCATTTTTATCTTATTTTAATTGTTAATTTCTACGATCAAAATTTTTCTTTCCTTTCTTTTTCTTATAAGTATTAAATTCCTAATTCTTTAAGTAATTATGCTACAAACTAAGAAGGAATTAATTCTCGAAATATATATATATATATATATATATATTATCTCCAAATTTGGGATGTTACACGCACTAATTTTAACCTTACCTGACCTAGAAAAGAAATTTGGTGTCTACTGTGATGCCTCCTGCCAAGGTTTAGGGTGTATACTAATGCAAGAAGGAAGGTTAGTAGCCTATGCCTCAAGACAACTACGCTTGCATGAGGGAAAATATCCAACCCACAACCTAGAACTAGCTGTAGTGGTGTTTGCACTCAAGATTTGAAGGCACTATCTCTACGGATTAAGATTCGAAGTCTTCAACAGTCATAAAAGCCTATGATACCTGTTTGATGAAAAAGAGCTAAACATATGATAGAGACACTAGATGGAGTTTTTAAAGGATTATGACTTTGAATTATCCTACCATCCAGGCAAGCCGAATGTAGTGGTTGATGCACTCAACAAGAAATCACTACGCCTCTTCGTAATGATGGCTAAAGAGCTAAAATTGATAGAAGATTTAAGAAATCTTAACTTGGCAATAGAAGTACACCTTAGAAGCTTATACCTAGGAGCTCTGACCATCACAAGAGACTTCTTAGAACAAGTCAAGGAGGAACAATAAAAAGATCAAGTCGTGCAAGAGAAATTGGAAGTGGAAGATGGAACTCAAGAAAAAACAATTCCAACTAAGCATGGATGGTGTGATTCAAATGGAAGTGAGAACTTGTATTCCCAATAACAAGGAAATGAAAAGGATGATTCTAGAAGAAGCACACAAGAGTCGACTTAGCTTCCACCTAGGGACAACAAAGATGTATCAAGATCTGAAGAAAAGTTTATGGTGGCAAGAAATGAAGAGAGACGTAACAAGATTCATTGTTGCTTGTCTAGCTTGTCAAAAGGCTAAGGTAGAACATTAGAAACCTTCTGGATATCTCTAACCACTCAAAATCCCTGAATAGAAATGGGAAAATATTTCCACGAATTTTGTAACCAAATTACCTAGAACCCCCACTAGACACGATGCTATATGGGTAATCGTGGATCATCTGACCAAGACTGCGCATTTCTTACCCATAAACATCTTATACTCTCTTGAAAAGATGACTTAGATATATCTAAAGGAAATAGTCAAACTACACGGAGTTCCCTTAAGTATAGTATTGGATAGAGATTCTTGATTCATTCCAAGGTTTTGGGGAAGCTTACAAGAAGCTTTGGGAATCAAGTTAAAACTAAATTTTCTTATCACCCTCAGATAGATGGGTAGATAAAGAGAACCATACAATCACTTGAAGATTTGTTGATAGCTTGTGTGATTGAACAAAAAGGAAGTTGGAATGAATTTCTACCATTGGTAGAATTCACATACAATAACAATTATCACGCAAGCATAGGAATGGCTCCATATGAGACATTGTACGAAAGAAAGTGCAGTACTCCTCTGTGTTGGTTCAAGATAGGAGATTCATTATTGCTTGGACCTGAAATATTACAAAAGACCACAGAAAAAGTGAAACTTATTCAGGACAAGCTTAAGGCTACTCAAGACCGATAAAAGGAGAAAGCCTTGAGAATTTCAAGAAGGAGAACATGTATTCCTAAAAGCAACTCCAACAAATGGAGTTGGTAAAGCCTTGAAATCTCACAAGCTAACAACCAAGTTTATAGGACCTTACCAAATCTTGGAAAAGATTGGCCCATTTGCCTATATGATAGCCTTACCATCTTCTCTAGCCAATTTACATAGTGTTTTCCACATATCCCAACTTAGAAAATACATTCCTGACCTAACCACATAATAGAACCCAATTATGTGACAATTAGGGAAAATTTAACTAATGATGTTTCACCTGTCAAGATCACAGAATGAAGAATAAAGCAATTATGAGACAGAAGTATTAACTTAGTCAAAGTAGTATGGAATTCAGTGGATGAGGAGACGCGACTTGGGAGTTAGAAGACAAAATTAGGGAATTATACCTCCAATTGTTTTAGAATTATGAATTTCGAGAACAAAATTTCTTTAAGGGAGGAAGAGTTGTAACATCCTAACTTTTTGATATAATTATAAATTTAAATTTATAGAATCTATCTCTTTATCTACTTATAAGTTAATTTAGATAAAATAGGATTTAGAAATTTATTCCCTATGAAAAAAGGATCTCATTTAGTAAAAAAATTATTTAGAAAATAAAAGAAAGGAAAGAAGGAGAGAAGTCAGAGAGAAATTTGAAAAGAATTTAGTTAATAAAAAATTTTAAAATTTAGAAATGCAAAATTTGAAATTAATTTCCAAGAATTAATTTAATAAAATAAAAATAAGAGAAGATAAGAGAAGGATAAATTAGAATAAAATCATAATGTAATTTTGAGGAATTAAAAATGAATTTTTGGGAATTAAATAAAATTAAATAAATATTTACAGATAAAATAAATAAATTTGTATCAAATAAAATAAATAATTATGAAAAGAAAAATTGAAATCAGTAGAAGAAAATATAATTAAATTTTTAGGATTTTTAAAAGAATTTAGAAATTTAAAATAAAATTATTAAAAATTATAAACAGAAATTAGAAGAAAAGAAAAGAAAATAGAAAATAAGAAAAGAAAGAGTAAAAGAAAGGAAGCTAGATAGAAGGCGGACCAGGGATTTGATCCCAAGTCTGGAGGGCAAGGAAGAGTGACACGCACCACAACCAACAAGGCTACCAATTTCGGGTGTTAGGAATTTGGCCTAATGAAAGTAAAAGGAGGAGGCACTGGATAAGTGAAAAGAAAATAAAAGTGAAACGCAAAAACGGGGTGGGGTGGATTGAAGGAAGGTACGTGAAGGTCAAAGTAAATTTTGGTAAGCAAGGGTTGTCGTTTGATTGCTAGGCCCATCGCGGTTACTTCTTACAAATTAAAAGTACTTAACCTTTTCAGAAAAATGCATAACCACCCTGAAAGAGGTGAGTCAACTCCATCTTCCTCGAGCCCCAGCCTCTGTACCCACAACCCATTCCCCATAAGCTACACTTCATACCTTGCTAAGCCTTTACTGAATTCACCGCAATTAGGAGAATTAAATAAGATAAAAAGGTGGACATGAACTTATTATATAAAGACGAATAAAAGACGAATTGAAGGAGAAACAAAGAGAAATTGATATGCAAAATTCCACTTATACCCGAGTCCTTCTTTTCCACTTGACCTTTAGGCACGTTTGTCATAAACCAAGCTTCGTTTGGAAGCAATTAATTTCAAAGAAAGCAGAAAGAATCATTAATTTGCATTGATGCTTAAAAGCTTTCAACCCCTCGCTTGAAAACTTTTGAGAGGTAGGAGGAGTCGTCATTTTGTTGATTTTTTTTATGTGAATCATTTTCGATTACGGGTATTATGTTTTTACACCGTTAGTTGATAGAAATGTTGACAGAAATAGAGAATTTGAAACTTCAAATTCTTTTACCGCGATAGGAGCTGCTTCAAGGTTCTTTGTAACTTTTAGATGAAAAATCAATAAACTAAAACCTCCTAATGTTAGTAATAGGAAATAGGTTAGGGGGGAGGGTCAAAAAGGGAAAAAGAAAATTCTGAGAGTGAGGATAGAAGGAGGAAGAAGAAGGAGAATATGAGGAAGAAGAAGAAGAAAGGGGAGTGTGAAAAGTAATGGGAGAGGTGTGAATAGTAAAAAAATTTTAAAAATAAAATAATAATAATAATAACAATTTTCTTCAAATTACTCTACCCATTTTTATGCATTCAAGCTTTGAAAAAACCTAGAAGATAGTTTTACCCTTGTATATAAGTATAAAAATAATTTTCTCAAAAAGATTGCTTAAAAATTAAATATTTTTTTAAATTCCAAAAATATCCCTAGGTAAGAAAAACTGAAATTTAACCTTGTTTGACTCAATCATTAGAGGGAAAATTTTTATAACATATTTAGAAATACACCTAGGATATTTTCATCACCCTCAGAACTTGAAAATCCTTAAAGGGCAAGATTTTTATAAAATGACCAAATACCCCTAGAGTATAAAAATGAAATTTTACCACTTTTAGGTCATTCAAATTTCAAGAAAAGTAGTTTAGACTATTGTAAAAGTATTAGATATCCTTAAAAATGATTGATTTGAAAATATGAGAAAAATCTTTAGAAAGGCAAATTTTTTATAAAATGACCAAAATGCCCTTACTTTATAAAAATTTATTTTATTTCGTCTAAACTCAGAAAATATGGTTTGAATGTACTAGGAACTTATATAATGTAATTATGGATTGAATTGTGAGAATAAAACCCTTGAAAATCATATTTTTATAAAATGACCAAAATACCCTCCTTAAGAAAAACTCCTAAAAGATACCCCTTTTCAGTAAAATTTCAAACTAAGACTAATGGAGACTCAAAACCTCCTATACTTACTTCTTTCCCATAAACTCAATAATAAGGAAGGAATTGGGAAAAATAAAAAGTATAAAATGAGTATTTTATCCTTGCTTTATTATTTGAATATAAAGTATATGGTTGATTATTATGAGCTTTGATTATGTCTTTCATTGTGAGGGACTGATGATATAAATGTGTTTCATCCCTCCACTATTAATGAAAGGTAAATATTTTTTATAATTGTCCATTTGAGACAGTAAATACTAAAATAACCTTAGGATAGATGATGAATTGAGATATGCTCAAACAATGATTGTATAATCTAGAATGACTGTGATCTAAAGATGGATATCTGAATTTGTCACCAGAGCCAAAATCAAATGAACTATGGAGAGGACAAATGGAATAAGGAAGGTAAAAAGAATTGAGAACCTTATCGAGTGAGAATTAAGAATGGAGAATGCAATGGTTGATCATAGAAGGTACCTGAAGAATGTACGCAAGCTCTAGTGAGACCTTGGGGGTAGATAAGGTGCTAAGTTGTGAACCATTAAAGAAAAGAGGGTGTCACAAAACTGACTTGGCATCCACGACAAAGCGGAGCATTACCAAGATTCAGTTGAGAGTATCTTGTATTGAGTACCAAGTAGGATATATACTCTCGATCGTCAATCAAAGATTGGAAATTGGATTATTAATGATATGCTTGTGTAACCCCTCTTAGAGTTAGTAGTATTGGAAGTTGTGAAGGTGTAACAACCTAAATTCCAAACTAATATAAACATACATATAAAATTAACTTTATTATTTAGACAAAAGCTTACATAAGCATTTAATTACTATTACAAAGAGAAAATTTAAACTTCATTTCTCGAATCTTTGGAGGGATCCTCTTCCTCGGAGGAGTCAACTTTGGGAGCGGATCTGACCACTCTATGCCTATTGCTGCTTGAGGAAGACTTGCTTGGTCATCTCCTCCTAGGATGTGATGGAAAACTGGGAGGCAATACGAAAACTCGTGGAGATTCCACCTAAGTTAGTATAATAAGAAGGTCTATTTGTCCATATAAAGTGGGGTCAAATGGAGCTTCATGAAAGAAAGTGAAACGTACATGTCTAGTGTAGGTATCTAGTTGATACAATGAATCCTTTGTCCATCATCCACATAAGGAGGTTATAGACACATGAAACAACAGGTGGAATTCTTCATACATCTTTTCCTGAAAGGGTTAATTGTAGGAGTAAATCTTCAATTCTTAAGTAATCATGCAATATTGGCATACTTGAAATCGTTTATTCTTAATCTCACCGCATCAACTCCTATATAATAATTTACTAACATTTTGGGGATCCCTCGCTGCCTCTTTACTACTACCACTTGAGGATTTAAGCGAATCGTAATACTAAGTCCATGAGTTGCAATTATTTTGGGTGACGATCAGGAGTACATATCTCAAGCTAGAACAATGCTTAGATACTCTCTACTGACTTTGGTAATGCTCTACTTTGTCGAGGTTACCAAGCCGGCTTTGTGACTCCTTAATCTAGGTAGTTCACAAACTCGGTGCCTTAAACACCCCAAAGGACTGCCACAGCCTGCATACATTCCTCAAGTACCTTCTGTAGTCAACCTATTGCATTTTCTCCTTTCTTTAGTCTCACTCGCATTTTATTTATCTGCCTTTACTTCTGTTAATCAAGTCTCCTACGTACTAGATCCCGAGAATCTTTTGATCTGAGGATTCTTGTTTGTTCATTTCTTTTTATTTGGCCATTACCTTGTTCTATTTTTTGCCGAAGGGGTATCTCTTTGTTTATGGAGACTTATCGATCTTTTCACTTCTTGAGCTGAGATGGCAATAATTTTCTTCTCTTTCATAATTTCTGGTATTATACTATTTTACTTACTCAATAGGGTGTTTATTGAGCACTTATTTTACCATCAATTCACTTACTGGAATTTTATGTCAGAAATTCGCATTTACCTACCAATCTTAGAATTAAATATCTCTTAAGAAATTTTTTCTTTAAGTTGAATGCTCAATTATCATAGCTATATAGTTTTTAAGATTCTTCCCTAAACTTGTTGTTAGAGTCTTTAGGAAGAAATTATTATTTAATGAACAAAATTAGGGCTAAGGGTATTTTGATCTTTTTCTCATAAAAGCTCTTAGAACTTTCTTGTCTGCTTTTTACTGTGATATTTCAATGTTTCATTTGTGGCTATAATCATAGAAGTTTCTATATTAATTTAATCTTATACAATACTAAATATTTTATTTATTTCTTTATAGGGGTATTTTAGTAAAATTTTCAAAAATTATTATTTCAACTTTGCTCCTTGGGATTGTACCCTTAAGATTCTAGGAAACAAAATACCTTTACATTTCCTAGCAATTAGTTTGTTTTTCATATCATAAAATAGATTTATAATGAATAGAATAAAATTTTTTATTACCTAGGGGTATAATGGTTATTTTCATAATATAATTTTATTTATAAAGATTTTTGAACATTAAAAAGGGGATTCTATACCTTAGATAGTGTTATGAAAGTTTTCTAAGGTTGATCTTTAATTCTTATAACTAGATTAGGCCTTAATTTAAATTTTCTTCAAGTAGGAGAATTTTTGGAATTTATTAAAAATAAATTATTTCTAACTAATTTTGTTAAAAATATTTTTTTTAATCTGTTGTTCCCTTCTACTACTACCTTTTGTTATATTCCTAAAATTTTTAGACATTAATAGAGGCCTGAATCACTCAAAAACAAATTAAGGATAATTTTAAAGAAATTTTTATAAGAAGGGGAATTTTGGTAATTTTCCCATCTTCTTCAACCTCTGGCCAAAATTTTGAACGAAAAATCTTGAAATTGGGTACTTCAATTCTATGCAAGCTCGTGCCAATTTAATTATCCATAATCCTTCCTTGGGTCAATATGAACCAAACCCAATGATTAATTAGGGAATATCTACTCTTAATTAGCCAATTGAAATTGAATTTTTCTACGTTTGAAAACAAAAAATTTTCTTTCAATTTCAAAAAATTATGGAGTTTCAGAGTACGAAACTTTGTAGAAACCAAATTGACATGTTATAAAATGATTTTGTAACCTAAATTAGAAGAAAGGAAGATTCCTCCTACCTTAATTTGAAACTTCGATTTTTCGTTAATGGCAGCTCGGGTGTCTCTGTAATTTCGTGTTTCTTAGTTCGTTTCTTCAATTTCTTCTTCCCAATGTGTTTCTGGATAAATTACGAAGCTAATGGGAGTGATTTGAGCAGTTTTGGTGAGTCAGAGAGGGAGTTTGAGCAAAAGGAAGTTGGGTCGTGTTTCTACCATTGGAGCTTCACATTCATGGCTTTTTATAGCCATTTTCCACCACCCACAGTGGTTATTTTATTCGTTTTTGGGCGGTTATAGCCTTGTTGATTCAGGGTCTACGTTTCTTAGGCTAGGTGATAGTTGTAGGTTCTTTCGAAGCTTTTGGAAAAGCTTCAATGGTCGTTCGAAGATGACTCTTATACGAAAGGGATAATACTATTTTAATATGGTATGTTACCAGCGATGGGCCTAGCGGTCTCACTAGCAACTTACTCTCCCTTAATACCTTAAGCGCCTCAAGGGGGCGAGTTTGAATCCCAGCCAACCCCCTTTTGCACACTCCGCTTTTTACTTTTAAATTTCCACATGCGCTATACCTCTTATATCTTTTAATTGTAAAAACTACTACCTACGTGGGGTAGCTTAGTTAGCAAAAGGGAGGTGCTTCTCTCTCTCCTATTCACTAACTGGGGTTCAAACCCCAACTCCGTTTTTTTCTTATTTCTTTTGATTTCTTTGCTTTTTCTTTTCTTTTTGTTTTATTTATTTTCTTTTCTATTTTAATTTTTTATTTACTATTTTTCATTTCTAAAATTCCTTAAAATTTTTATAAATTCTTTTGTTAATTTCCTTTGTTTAATTTGTGTAAATTCTATGTAAATTATATTTTAATTAATTATTATTAATACTTAATTATGTTTGCTTTATTAATTGTTTTTGTTTCTAAAAGGTTTCAAAATTATTTTTAATTCTACTTCTACTAGAAATATATTTTGTATATCTATTATTTATAATTTTTAACTATAATTTTTAATTCTTAAATTACTAGTTTTGCATTTTTCTCTAAATATTCAATTATTATTATATTAAGTATTTATTTATTTTTCAATTATTTTTAAATATCTCTACAAGACTTACTAGATGGATAATTTCTATGCACGGGCTAACAAAATAAATTTATCAATGCGAATAAAATTTTGTTTGATAAGTAAAAAGTAGGATGTTACAGAAGGACCCTAAAACGAGTAGTATTCCAAATTAGGCACGTACAATAAGATAAGTGATTACAATTAGACAAACCATCTAATTATATGTGTATGTACCCAAGAATTGATGACTCACTTTGACACCTCCTTATCTTTTCAGACTCAAAATGGTAGATGAATTCTTGTCATTATTTTATTTGACAATCATACACTTGGAAGGAAGATAGATCTACGATAGAGTCCAAGGTGATGACACTTTTGTGGGATATGTTTGTTTCACTTTCAAACCTGCCATTATTGTTGTAACATCCCAAATTTTGCAATATATAATTCTAGAATTTATCTCCTATGTATTTTTGGTATAATTTATTTGAAATTTAGTTCCAAAAAAGAAACTTGGTGAATATTGATTAGGGAAGAAAATAAGATTTTAGTTAGTAAAAGAATTTGAAATTTAAAAATAATTAAAATGTAAAATATCAATTTATAAAAATTTAATCCATCAAATAATAAGAAAAAGAAAATAGAAATTGAGAAAAATTAGAATTAGCATAAGAATAGAATTTTGAAGATATTTAAAATTTTAGGAATTAAGAAAAAATTAAATAATTAATTTTTCAAAATAAATTAAAATTCTTATCAAAATAAATATATTATTACTAAAAGAAAATTTAAATTCAATAGAAGAGGATATAATAAAAAAATTTAGGATTTTTGGAATAATTTAAAAATATAAAGTAGAATTAATAAAATTTAAAAACAAAAAATAAAAATGAAATGAAGAAAAAAATAAAAGAAATAAAGAAAAAGAAAGGAAAGGAAAAGAAAAAGAAAGGAAAGGAAAAGAAAAAAAAAGGGAGAGGAGAGGCGCTACTAGGCTCGAGGGTGCGACCTTGAGTGTGAGAGAGAGAGAGAGAGAGTTTTGCCAACTAAGTTATCCACGTGGGGTAGCAATTTATGGAAATAAAAGGCATAATATTAAATACATTGAGTTACAAGAAAAATAAAATGCGAATGAGAAAAAGGATGGGGACAAGTTCGAAGGTAGTGACATGAGGGTTGAAGAGAGTTAAGGGATGCAAGGATTGTTATTTGATCGCTAAGTTCATTGTTGTTTTTTTATAAATTAAAATCCATTTAACCTTTTCGAAAAAAGATTAAACTGCCATGACAACAGCTAGGTCATCTTCAACCTCGAGCCAAATTTTCAACTTTGAAATTCTCTAACCCTGAGCACCTCATGCTCTACAAAGGCTACCCCTACCATTGCCCTAACCGAGGAAGACTTCACTGTGAAGAAAGGAGGGCCATAAAGGTCTATAAAAGGGGAATCAAAGTTTGAATTTAAGGAAAATAGAGAACTTGGATCTCAAAATTCTCCCTCATTTCTCACTCTCATTGCCTCAAACTTGTCTCAATAGTTTCATAATTACATTTCAAACCTTTCTGTTAAAGAAATTTATAGGAATACACAAGGAATCATGTAATTACAAAGGGTGTAGAGTCTCGCCATTGACAAACTAAGAAAGTTTCAATCAAGGTAGGAGCAGTTATCTTTTCTCAAAATTTTGATTGTAGTTATATTCTATATGGTTTCAATTTGAATTTTGCATAATTTGACGTGCTAATTCATACTAATTCTCCTTAATAAAATTGAAACTCAAAAAACTCGAGCTTTGTAAAAATCAAACTCATTTTGCCACCTCTAAGCTTCGTTTTAAGCAATTAAAAGTTAGGATTGGTTGGAGAGAGGTTAAGGATGAATTCTGGGTAGTTTAATTGCCAAAAATGTGAAAGGAATCGAAGTTCAAAAATTTAAATTCTCTGGTTCAAAACCAAAGCTAGAGGTTGAAGATAAAGTGAAAATGACCATTTTTCCCCTCTGTTGAAAATTTACCAAAATACCCCTATTCTATTTTCTTTTTGAAATTTTATGTCATTTCTGCCTATTCAAGCCTTGAAAATTTTCCAAGGATTAGCTCTAATTCTATGAAGAGAGTCGAGATAAATTTTTCTCATAAAATTTGATGAAAATTAAATTATTTTTGAAAAAATTCAAAAATATACCTTTTAGGGAGAAAATTAAAAATTTAAGTCTATTTTGATTAATAACTTGAGAGGAAAATATCAAAATCTGTGTAGAAACATGCCTAGAGTATAAAAGTAAATATTTTGTCAACATTTTTAGGCCATTTTGACTCCAAGATGATAGCCTAAATACCCTTTTTCTTAAAGTAGTATCTATCTTAAAATTTAGGGTTAAAAATATAAAGAAAATGTTTATAAAGAGAAAATTTCCAAAATGACCAAAATACCTCTAGGTAGAAAAATGAAGATTAGGCCATTTTTAGGTCACTCCAACTTCAGAAAAGGAGATCTAAAATATCTTTAACACTAATAGGATCTTTTCCAAAAATTGTGGGTTAAAAATATATGGAATATCTTCAAAAAGGGCAAATATTTATAAAATGACCAAAATGGCCTTACCTTAGAAAAATTTATTTTTATCCTATTTAGTTTCTTTGAACCGAAAGGAATATCTATTAAGTGTTAGAAATCTATAAATGATACCATTAAGTAGAATGACAAAGGACAAATACTAGAAAACCATATTTATAAAAATGACCAAATTACCCCTACATTAGAAAATTTAATTTTTCCACTGTTAGAACCCCCTAAACTAGGAAAAGCAACTTATAATACTAGGACAACCATATAAAATATTGTAAATGGAAAATGAAGATAAGAATTCTTGAAAAGTCATATTTTTGTAAAATGACCATTTTACCCATGTTCTATTATCTAATTATAATATATTTGATCAACTATTGTGATAATTGTTTATGTAATTAAATGTGTTTGAATAATGATTTAATAGTAATTTCACACCTTCACTATCAATAGAAGGTAGATATACTTGATGACTATCTATCGGTGACAATAAACTCAAAAAATCTTAGGATAAATGATGAACTGAGATATGCTCAAACAATGCGAGATAATCTAGAAGTGTTTGTGATATAAACATGGATGATATCCATGGATACCTAAAATTAGCATTAGTACCAATATAATAAGCAACAGTAGAGATGGTAGATGAGATAAGGAAGGCAAGTTGAACTGAAAACCCTAACCAACGCAAGATCTGGTGAGACCTTGGGGGTAAATAAGGTGTCATATTGTGAACCGCATAGAGTAAAGAGGATGTCATCGAACCGACTTGGTGTCCCCAACAAAGCGAAGCATTACCAAGATTCGATTGAGAGTACCTTGGACTGAGTACTAGATAGGCTACATACTCCCGATCATCAACCTAAGATTGCAACTTGGATTATTCATGAGACACTTGTGTAAGCCCTCTTAGAGTTAGCAGTTTTGGAGGCTATAAAGGACCCTAAAGCGAATGGAAAACCTAATTAAGCATGAACGGTGAGGCAAGGGACTACGTTAGATAGATCACCCTCTATTATGTATATGTGTCCTAAGAATGATAACTCACCCCTACACCCCCTCTCTTCCAAACTCAACATGGTTAAAAAATTCCAACCACTCTTTCATTTGACGATATTGCCCATAGAAGGGAGATGGACCTATGACAGAGTTTAGGGTGATGATGCCTTTATAGGATATGTTTGATTTGCTTTTAGACCTACCAACATTGTAGTTTCCTGGCAATTTCACCACATACACCTACCAACAGTTCTATCTCAAACACTGCCACCTAGATTCCTCAATGTGTCAACTAATTATAGACTATCACAAACCCCCCAACTACCATAGTCATCAATGGGGCCAGTACAGGTTGGTCATAGGAACCAAAAAGGAGAGTCAACAAAAGAAGAAAGATCCCTCTAAAGCTTTAGATTAGACTAAAATAGTTGTTAAGAAGACTAGTTAAAAGTTTTATTTTTCAGAATTTTGTATCACTTTGACCATGAGATGTATAACTCTTCTGTCTTGTACATATAATATAGTGAGTACCTTGAAATGGAAGTAATATGATGAGTTAATTTATTGTCAAATTGTAATTCTCCAAACGAATTAAGGTGTAAATTTTATCTGTGCAATAACTCTTGAAACAATTTTCTATTAAATAAAAGCAAATAAAAAGGGGCATTACAGTTACAGTCCGTTTGGAAATTCCATTATGTAGATCTAAAAGTAGTCTTATCCCAAATCCCGCCACTAAGATTCACCGGAGTCCTACCCATACGAAGACGACCACAAACTCCTCAACCTACACAATCTTCTATGGGATCAATGCAAGCTAATGATCCAGTTAGAGGAGGAGACTCCATAGAAGAAGAAGACCCTTTAGAAAGATCTAACTAGATCATATTAATCTTGGAAAAACTAGTTAAGGCATGTTTTGTTTTAGTATTAAGAATACTGTAATGATGTAATGATAATAAGTTGTATGACTTATCTATCTTGTATAATTAAGAACTTGAAATAGATGACATGTCAAATATTATGTTATTGTTAAATTGTAATTTCTCAGATAAGTTGGGTTTTAAATCTTAACTGCGCTAAAACTCTTTGAATATAATTTCTTATTCATTAGAAATAAATAAAAAGGGGTGTTACACCTCACATCCTTCACTTTGTCACTCAAAGCTTCATTGTTTCATGTTGTGAGTCCAAGGAAAGGATAAAACCACAACAGAGAAGAGCCAAACTCTGTTGCCATTACTTGCTGGAAGTTATAGAGCTCTTTAGAGATACACCCAAACGTAGGAGGAGCCCTTCCAGTCGTCGTTACCCTTCTTATTTCAAAAGTCAAATGATTATTCCTCTGTCTATTTGTGTAGTGTAATAGGATACCTGTAATTGATTGAAAATTGTTGATCCATGTTTTGTTGAATGTGAGATAAGCATTGTAACAGGTGAATGTTGGATGTGAAAAATCTGGCATTGGGATATTGGGCACGATGAGGGGTGTGAATAGCAAAGAACGGAATAAGAAAAGAAGAGAAGTCAATTGACAAAGGGGGTGATGATAGCAGAAAAATGGGGTGAGGAAGAAAGAGAAATCAGATGATGAGGAGGTAAGAATAGTAGAAAAAGGGGGTGGAGAAAGAAAGAAATAAAAATAATAATAAATAATAAATAAAATAATAATAATAATAATAATAATAATAATAATAATAATAATAATAAATAAAATAATAATAATAATAATAATAATAATAATAATAATGATAATAATAATAATAATAATAATACTAATAATAATAATGATAATGATAAAAACTAATATCTGTAATAGTGAATTTTGATAATAAGTAATAATAATAATAAACTAGGAGTTAAGATTTTGAATTAGGACTAGGATTTTAGAAAGAAGTTAAAGAAAATAAAGAATAAATTTATTATTATCTCTATTTCACTTATTATTTATTTATTTACTTAATTCTCATTTTTCTTGATGCATGCACATAATTATAATTTATGATGGAAATGTTTGCTTGTAAAGTATGTATTGAAATAGGAGGTACTCGTTACCCCTACTAATTACTAATATCTATTAGTCGATAAGCCTAAATTGGAATTGATAGTACTACAGGTTTTATCCTTGTTATTAGAATAAGAAGAAAATTCGTTATGTTTGAGGTATATTTCGACAGAAAAAGAATATAATAGATAAATCTCTAGAAGATAGAGACGAATAGGGATGATGAAAAATAAAACGTACATCAAGAGGTGGCAAAGAGTCTCAAATAGCATTGAAAAGCTTTTGTGTGTAAATTCATTATCAGAGAAATTTAAAATAAAAAGGCAAAGAGCTTGATGTACAAAAAGAATGTCAAAGAGCTTTTGACGTTGTTGACTAGTAAGAGATAAGCCTCCTTGGATAGCGTACAGTTGTGATAGTACCAAGGACAGAGACTCGGTCACAAGGATAATGGAAGTAGTTGACAAATGACATAACAATATCACATGTAAGAATTAAGATTGGAGTATTGCACGGGTTGACCACAACAAGTACTTGAAAAATGTTCGTAGGCTCTCGGTGAGTCCCTAGGGGTAGCATAAGGTGCCAAGTTGTGATGGCTTTAAGATTAGACGAATTCATATAACAGGCTTGGAATCCTCGACAAAGCGGAGCATTACCATGATTCGATTGAAAGTATCCTGATTCGTTGTACCAGACAGCGTATGTACTCCTAATCGTCACCAAAAGAGCAAATCTTAGATTAAATAATATATTTTTTGCAAGTCCTCTTGGAGATGGAAGGTTTAGAGGTATCAAAGGACCCTAAAATACGATTAGTAGAACTTATTGGTAGGCATGACATGTGTGAGGAAAGTGTATGCGATATTTGATATTTTATTGTCGTATTATTCTATGCTTGTGTGTGCTTGAGGATGGATGACTCACTCCTACAACCCCCCACTTTTTAAATAAAGATGTTAGATGCGAGCCTGTTGACTTTCAAGCATCAGAGGCAGCTTCTAGTAGAGTGATGAGGATACACCCTAACAATTAGAGATGACTTCTCAATCGGTAGTATGCCAGTAGATTTCCACCTAAGGGCTTTGAAATGATTGAAGATTACGTATAGACTTTTGTGATTGACTATATTCCATTTGTACATTTTAAGTTATATTTGTAATGGAAGTAGCCCTATTATTGTAAAAGGACAATGATTTGTAATTCAATTAACTTGTATTGTTTACATACTTAAATCAACATGTTGATTATAATAGTCTATTTAGATTCTTATTTAAAAACCTTATTTTAGAAAGAATGACGAAAATTATCTTGTGTTTGAATTTAAGTATAATTAATATGGTTTATTTAACGAAAGGATGTTTTTGTGAATTTCAAAAATTCCCAAGGATTATTTCTAGATTAATAAAATGGATGTTACAGATATTATCTCGCTTTGATTAGGATTTTAAACTCGGGTTAATGTGAATCTCCCCACAACTTGACGCTAGCCATCTCCAAGGTCCGTCAACTTGGGCTTAGATAATCCATCATGTACTAGTCTATTATGTTTTCTCCACAAACTTTAAGGACTAAATCCTCAACCTACAACCCCCATTTAGTTTTATTAAATACAAGTTCATGAGACCTTCAATGCTCTTAGTACACAATGACAATCATCCTCACACCCATATACTCATCAACATATAATAGAGGATATACCTCATTTTCTCCCTCAAATATTCACAATTTGACATCCACTAGAATCATGATCCTACAACACATTATGAAGCGTGATAACATATCTCACTCACCTAAATGGCACCTCATTCCAAAGAGCTATTATATTTTTATTACATCTTATTCCATTTTGAACATTATTTTCATTATGTATGTACAACCCCCTACAAAAGATTGTTCTTATTTTGCACATCTTTACCAATTTAATAATCTAAAACATCACAAGTAAACATCAATTTTCATTACCTCAATATGAATATTATTCATAATTTATCATTTTCAAAAGTCTTATGAATTTTCTCACTACTCCAAATTTTATAAATTTCATCAAAATCGTAAACTTTTGCATCTATTGCACACATATTATTTGTATTTTGTCCCGTTCACAATTATTTTATGCACAAACTTCAATTCCTAATATTATTATTATTTTGTTTTATTATTATACTCACACTATATATTTTCTTGTTAATTCCCTACTTTCGTATTAAACAAATTATTTACTTGAGGTTACTCGCATTTTACTAAATGCACTCCCTTTTTGAGAGTCCATTTACCCAATGACCCAAAATCATTCAATTCACACACATTACATCAAAATACACAACTCACATTGTCCAAGGGTTTTTCCTCCTAGTCTCCAAGGTCTGGAATAAAAGAAATTCAAAAGTCAATAGTCAAGGTCAGACTTAACAATTTAATTATCTCATTATAATACAAACTAAGATCTCCCTAATAAGGCTTGACTATCACAATAATCCAGTAATAAATAACCTTTAACATATCATTCAACATTTATTATACACATATACATAACATTAAAGACCTATTAATTAGGAAAATAGAAAATCATATCAATTAGTCATCAAATTGAACAATATAGTTTTTCATTATGTATGATTCACTATAAAATTTTCTCATAATTTATTTCTAACATTTACTATGATTTTCTAAATATTTTCACTTATTCCCTATTCACCATTTCTAAGTTCTCAAAAATATTAAAAATACCTACTCAAGTCCAATAGTCCAAAATTTTTACAAAGGACATCATTTATGTTCAAGGTCTCCTATGATTTTTTCCAAGTCCAAATAAATATGTTTACCATCATTTTACATTTTCTGAAAGTTACCTATCCAAAATAGAGTACACAACTACTCAATTTTAATAAATACTAAAAATATTCCAAAAATACTAAATAAATCACCATTATACATAATGTTCACCACCAATATTTTCTAACATTCACTTTATCTCCAAGACAAATTTCTAGTAATTCAACTATACCAATATTAAAAATAGAAAAACTTCATACTTAAATACAAGAAAATTCAAAGTATCCCTATAACCTAAGGATTATTACCATACTTCCATTTTTCCAAAACTTCATCAAAATAAATATCTAGAATTTTTTTCAAGGTCTTAGATAAATTGAACATCCTTAAAAGAAAATTTACTTAAAAATAGTAAATGACCTTAAAAAAATCCAAAAAAAATATAGATGAACGTAGAAACCCAAAAAAACTTTTGGGCATACCATCATTGCATCCACAATAATTTTGCACATGTTTTTAAAAAAACAAACACAAAAATAGTTAAGCATCATCCTTTTACTCATTATCCCTCTTACATTAATTTCACCAATACAACATTAAAAATCATGAACAAACATAAAAATATACATAATAAATCCATGAAAATAACCAACAAATAAGAATAAGATAAGGATCCTCCCATATCCCTTTCTCCTAGCTCTAAATGCTTGATGATTGGTGTTGATGGAAAGGTTGTTAACCCTTTTCAACTATACTTGGAACTTGGCTGAAATCAATGTTAGATGGTCTAAAATTTGGAAAGGAAAAATTTTAGAAATAGAGAGTAAGAAGAGATTTACTGAAGGCAGAAGATATGTCTAAAATTTTAGAGTGACTACAAATTATTTTCTCTCTCTTAGTTTTACACTTAAAACACAAATAAAACCTACTCTAACTCTCCTAACCATTTTTGATGCCCTTCTCCCCTCTCTTTATGTCTCTAATTGATTTTAATTGGGCTCTTATGAAATCTAATTAAGGTAGCTCTAGGCCCATTTCGATCTTTGCGTCAAATTCAATAGTAAAAATTTTACTATTTTTGCTCAATTTTTTTGAATAGCCTATTATGTGTATTTCTACTTGAATTATTTATCTCTTATATTTAATAATTTAATTAATGAATCTCTTATTAACTATCTAATATTTTACTATTTAATTAATCAATTTTCTTTCCAAGAATAAATTATATCACTAATTAATTACATATCACCAACTCACATATAATTTGAAATATAAAAAATAAATTCCAATTTTTACTATGAAATCATATAATTAGCATAATTAAATAATTAAAAAATAAATAAAATATTTATATTTTTAGGGTATTACATATAACAATTATTTATGATTTTTGATATCTTTCAATATGTTAACTAGTTTGATTCCATGAATAAATAGTTTTTGGGATATGTTATTAATAAAAACCTAAAAGTTTGAAATATTTTTGTAGATTATTTATAAAATCAAGGAATTAAAAATAGTAAAACTTTCTAGCAAAAATAAGATATTGAGATTGTGTATTTTAAATTTTACTATACAATTATTGTTTATTTTCCTAGTTAGCAAAAAAAAATTCTTGTTGTTAAACCTCCAAATTTGTAATAAGATTTTTTTTTTATCTTTAATAGTTTTTTCCATTTCTAGTAGTAGAAACATAAGATATTGAATTATGCTTTAGTCTTCATTTGCAAAATGTTAGTGTTATCATCATGAAATGCATGCTTGCTGTGTGTGCATGCATACATATGTGTTTGCACATACATTCTCATTAAGAAATAAAGTCGGAACACTAGATTTGCGTGAAACATGAAATACACAAAATACTTTATTAGTGGATAGTTCTACACCCATAAGAATTTACATTCATTTAAATTACTCCTCCTAGTTCTTCTATAAAGATACTTTTTTCTCTTTTCATTTTTTTAACCTTAGAAGATTGTTCCCTTTTCTATCATTTGTAACTCCATTTATTTATTAGGTGGAATAAATCTCCTAAAATTTAGAGATAGATTTGGGTCTTCCATCTCACGACCTTTAAATCGGCTTTGTTGTACCATAATAAGAAATGTCATTTTCATTCCAAAGTTGTTTATTGAAATAAAAGGTTTCACATTGCTAGGCATGTCGCCATTAGGTATGATGGGCAAAGGCTTTCTCTTTGTTTTTCTATTTATATTTTCTCATTTGAGTCTATTGTATTTTTCATAAAGGTTATCTGTATTTTTAGATGAAGAAAAAGTTGAACCCTTTCTTTCTTACACATACATGGGAAAGAAACACTAAAGCTTATAGAGTATCAAAGTTTTTTTTTTAATTAAATAAAGATAAAAAAACTAATAAGAAACAAAATAGAAAATAAAAGATAAATAAAGATAAATATTTAAAATTTAAAAAGAAAAATACCTAATCTAGTCCTTTTTAGACTAGTGGATATTATTCTAATAATCTAGTAATCACCCCAAGCACTTGACAAAGAGTTAGCAAGGGTGTGAAAACACCAACTCTTTGACAAATAATGCAACGTCCTTTTTTACTTACCTCTTAATAAACAAAGAGTTGGATTTAAAGAGTTTTAGCACAGATAAAAAAATTAGACTTAACTCATTTGGGGTATAGCAATTTAACAATAACATAATACTTCACATAACACTTATTTCGAGATATTAATTAAACAAGATAGTGAAAGTTATACAACTTATTGTTACATTATTATAGTATCCTTGACATTAGTACAAAACATCCTCTTCTATAACCTTAAGGATTCACATGATCTAGTCAGATTCCTCGGAAGGATCTTCCTCTTCTGTGGAATCTTCTCTTTTGTCTGAATCATTAACTTGTATCGATCCCATGGAGGATTATGAAGGTTCAGTAGTTTATGGTCATCTTCGTATGGTTGGGACTCTGGTGAATCTTGGTGGCAGGGTTTGGGATAAGACTATGGGCAGATTAATATGATGGAACTGTCAAGGTATTATGACATCAGCTGGTCTAAAAGCAAACTGTATATATCCCACAAAAGTATCATCACCCTAGACTCTATCGTAGGTCCATCTTCCTTCTAAGGATATGATTGCTAAATGAAATAGTGGCTGGAATTCATTTACCGTTTCGAGTCTAAAAAGATAGGGGGTGTAGGAGTGAGTCATCAATCCTTGGGTACACATACAACAATAGAGGTAGCTTATCTAATCGTAATCTCTCAACTCACCGTACGTGACTAATTAGGAATTCTATTCATTTGAAAACCCTTCACTGCCTCCAATACTACTAACTTAGAAAGGGCTTATGCGAGTGTATCATAATAATCTAAGTTGCAATCTTTGGTTGACGATCGGGAGTACATATCTTACCTGGTACTTGGCCTAGGATACTCTCAATTGGATCTTGGTAATGCTCCGCTTTGTCGGGGACGCCAAGTTGGTTCTGTGATACCCTCTTCACTTAGAGTGGTTCACGACTTGACACCTTATCTACCCACTATGTCTCACCGGAGTCTGTATACATTCCTTAAGTACCTTCTGTAGTCAACCATTGCATTCCCCATTCTTAATTCTCACTAGTTAAGGTTCTTAGTTTAGTTTACCTTCCTTATTTCATCTACCATCTCCACTGTTCATTTTATCCTGGTACAAGTTCAAGTATCTATGAATAACAATCATCTTTATATCTTAGTCAATCTAGACTCTTATTATTATCTAAGCATTTCTCAGTTCATCATTTATCTTAGAGTTATTATTATCTTAGGTAAACAATCATTAGGAATATTTCCCTTCCATTAAAAATGGAGGTATAAAATTACTTTCATATCATCATTTCAACACAATTAAAGACATAATTAAAGGTCACATTAATCAACAACATATATTAGGTCCACCTAACAAGACAAGGGCAAAATGGTCATTTTATAAAAATGTTTTTATTTTGAGGATTTCTCTTTACGTCACAACTCCAAATATTTTATATAGGTTCTTAGTGTTCTTATCTTTTTCTTCTGAGTTCAGGAAGTCCTACCAGTTGTAGAAATCAATGTTTATAAGGTAGGGGTACTTTGGTAATTTTTTTTTATAAAAATGAGATTTTCTAGGGATTTTTTCTCACAATCCAACTTAATACATTATAGGTTCGTAGTACACTTAAAATATTTTTCCTGAGTTCAAGAGATCCAAACATAAATAAAATTAATTTTTATAAGGTAAGGGCATTTTGGTCATTTTGTAAAAATTTGCCATTTTAAGGATTATTCCCTATATTTTCAATTTATAAATTTTTTATCAAGATATATCTTAGTGCTAAAAGAGTTTAGACTAATTTTTTTGAAGTTAGAATGCCCCAAAAGGATAAAATTCTCATTTTTATACCTTAGGGGTATTTTGGTCATTTTGAAAATAATATTTTATTTTTAAGGAATTCTAAATTTCTAAGGTGGTAAGAATATACTAGGTTAGTTTATAAATAGGTTCTAACAATTTTATCCTATTTTATTGACCAAAACCATATTAAATTCCAATTTTTATTACTTAGGGGTATTTTTGGAATTTTAGAGAAATAATTTAATTTTAATCAAACTTTTTGAGAAAGTTTGTTTTTATATTTATTCACAAAGATAATTCTATTTTCTAGGCTAATTTTCAAGGCTTAAATGAATAAAATTTGTAAAGAAATTTAAAGAAAACAAAATAGGGGTAGTTTAGTAATTTTTGAACTAAAGGGCAAAATGGTAAATTTTACATCTTCTTCTCTAAACACTGGTTCGAAACCAAGATTTCAAATTTTTGAATCTTTGATTCCTTTCATATTTTTGTCAATTAACTCATCCAGAATCAATCAATCACCCATACTCGAGTTATCTCAACAATTTACCAAAACGAGCTTAAATATAGATGAGACTCTAATTTATCAGAGTTCGATTTTGCAAAACTCATATTCATTTTTGAGGAATTAACATGATTTAGAGCGTCAAAATTTCTATAATTCGAATTAAAATAGTTTAAAATGATTATACAATAAAAATTTGAAGAAAAGACAACTCCTCCTACCTCAATGGAGTTTTCCGATGAAGCCTACGGTGGCGCTCTGATGATGTTACTATTCTTTGATCTTTGAAAAATTCTTTAAACTTCTTAGACAAAATTGTTCGCTAATTGATTCCGAAGCTAATGGAATAGTTATGAGGCAATGGGAGGGGAAAACTTATGAGAATTTTGGAAGCAAAGTGCTCTATTTTTCCCCTCAAATTCAAATTCGATTTCCCTTTTATAGACGTCTATAGACTCTTTGCTTCGTGCTAAAGCATTACCTAGGCTAGGGCGGTGGTAGCTAGGCGGCTAGCAGAGCATGGGCAGCACAGGGTACAGAGTTACCATTTAAAAAAAATGGCTTGAGGTTGAAGATGATGAAGCTGCTTTAATGGTGACAAGCGTTTTTAGAAAGGGTTAAATAGATTTTAATTCATAAAAATAATAGCGATGGACTTAGCGGTCAAATGACAATCCCTGTGTCCCCAAAATCCTTTCCTCCTTCATGTCTTTGCAATCTTTTTTCTCACTTTACGTTTTATTTTTCAATTTAACTCAATGCTTTTATTCTTTCTTCTTCTCCTAGGTCACGGGTTCGAGCCCGCTGAGCCCCCTCCCTTTCCCTTTTTCTTCCTTTCTCTTTTACTTTTTTATTTAATTTTAATTTTTTTTTCTGTTTTTACTTTTAATAAATTTTTATTTCTGATTTCTAAATTTTTAAAAATCCTAAAAACTTAATTATATTTCCTTCTACTGATTTAAATTTTCTTTTCATGATTATAATTTTTATAAAAATTTATTTATTTCATCTAAAATTATTTATTTAATTTTATTTAATTCCTTTTAATCTTTGAAATTTTCCTTTTAATTTTTTTTTCCTATCCTAATCCTACTTATTTCATTTCTTCCTTTCCTAAACATTTTTATTTAAAACATTATGAATTAGATTTATTTTGGAAATAAGTTTATATTTTTATTTTATTTTAATTTTTTTAAATTCATATCAATTGAATTCTTTTTTTCTTTCTCTCTTCCTTTAAACAATACTCACTAGTTGATATTTCCTTTTAGAAATTAATAATTCCTAAATCCTTAAACAAATTAAACTATAATTTAATAAAAGAGATCAATTCTAGAAATTGTATATATATTATCATCAAAAGTTGGAATGTTACAAATAACAAAACTAGTTGCTTGAAGTAATATAGTGGTAAGGAAATGTCATTTTCACAAGGATTTGATCAATCACTAACTAAAGTCAAATGAGAATATCTTCTTTAATTGACCTATTCATTCTTTTCAAATTCCAAGGTCTTAACTGACACTTTATACTTATTAGAAAAGTTGCAAATATTTAGAATAAGTGTGAAAGATTGGATACCATTAAGGAATATGTTTATATATTCTAATCTTGCCACCCTTTATAACTTCCTTTTATTTCCATAAATACACCAAAGATCAATTTATTCTTAGGATCAAATGGTTGATTGTTTTCATCTATAACTTAGGCTAATGATTGATATTAGTCTATCCTAACCTACTTTAATCACATAGTCTTCATTTCGTAAATTGTATTAATTTTCAAGGTCAATTGTAAGATATAGGTAAACATAAGAATGAGGTTGAATTGTGTTTATGAAAATTTTTTCATAAATCTTTTCTTAAAAGTTAAACTTAATAGTACATAAACGAATGTTTCATTTGTGTTGCAAAACATGTTATAAAAATATTTTTTAGTTAAAACTGTTAGACAAATGTTTGCATAATCAACTCTCTTTGGTTAGATAAATGTAACAAAATACAAGATTAAAGAAAAATACACATAAAATTTATTCATTATCAACATAACTTTTAGAACCACTATTCCACAATGTTACAAGTATTTTTTTTTTCTTTAAGCCTTTCTAGATTCACTCATAAGTATTCTTTTCTACTTTGTCTATCTAAGTAATTGCAACAATCATTCATTAAATTAAGCCTTTTTATGCCCTATACAATTTCACAAAGAATTGCTTAAAGGTAAGCTCAAGAGGTTATCATCCTTGAATTATCAATGAAATCTTTAATAGCCTAGGTACCTAGAAAGTTTTCTATGTTACAAAGAATGTACAAGGAAAACACTTAAAAAATCATTTAAATTTACACAAGAGGTTTCTATTATAATTTAATATTCTAATTATTTATATAGAATTAAAAAGTATCTCTTATAGTCTTAATTAAAACTCTCATATTTTATTCTTTATAAATTTGAACATCCATACATTAAATGTTATAATAAATATTTTTCCTCAACTAGTCACTTAAAAGTGGAGTGTAGAGCAAGTAATTATTCCTTCTTTATAAAGTGTAATATGTTACTACTTTATTCGCATTGTTTTATTTTCTAACTTGTGCTTGTTCATGCCTTTCGATATAGAAGTTAGTAGTCTTTATTTTTTTTTCTGATATAAAAGAACAAAGATTCTTGAATATTTTTATATACGTTTATGAGCTTATATTAATAAGATATCCTTATTATCCTTATTTATAAATTATCATTCCTATAAGACGAATAATTAGTTTATGTGTTAGACAAATGAACACTTGATTTGATGTAAACTTACTTTCTTGTGACCAATAGTACACAAAATAGTTAATCTTTTCTTTTGAAACATGATATTCTTTTTGTTTGTTATCATAAAACATAAGGGTTATGTATCATTCTTTAACCTAACATCAAAAGATTAGAATCCATATGATATTTATCTCAATGAAAGCTAATTATGATATTGACACTAATATACATATTATATAAGAGTTAATAAAGTGATATTTTTGGTATTTAAATATTGGAGTAAAATCTTTATAATTAACAAAGGTTAATTTTAGCATAAGCATATAATTTTTTTTTATAAAATAACAAATTGTGACTCAAATGTACGCTAAGAGAAATACTCATGTAGTGTATGACTTTGTCTTTAGTAGGATTGTAACATATTGTTGGTAATTACTCTAAATAGAAAAAGAACAAGATTTTTGTTTTCACATAATATTTTAATGTGTTTCCTATAATTTCTTAAACAAGAATTTAAGGATATTCTAAAACTTGTTTAGATCACATTTCATGAAAATAATTAGAGTGTATTTTGTTTAAAGAAAAAAGGAATCATTTTAATGGAGGGGAGGAAGGAGAGAAAAAAAAGGAGATTTTTTATTTAATTTAATTTAAAAAAGATGAGTAAAATGTTATCTTGTTCGATTAAAATAAAATAAATAAAAAAAGAAATACAAATAATATATTTTTATGCCTGTATGAATAATAATGAAAGATATGTGAAGTAAAATATAGAAACAATTTAATATATAAAGTTAAAAAATTATAAGAAAAAATTTTGAG
>JAMLFT010000117.1:0-27754 GCA_026544285.1 Pachyrhizus erosus | reverse complement strand
TTTCATTTTTTCTTTCTTTTCAAACTTTTGAATAAAAAGATAGAATTAAAATTAATCATTTATTGTACTAAGAGATTAAAATTTTGAGTTTCATTTTTTCTTTCTTTTCAAACTTTTGAATAAAAAGATAGAATTAAAATTAATCATTTATTGTACTAAGAGATTTAGTTTAATTAAGTAAAATGTATGAGTTATTGAAAACTTGTTATACAAATTCTTGATTCTATAGCTAAAAGAAAGTTAATATCTTCTTTTGTCCATTTTTCTCTTCTTAAATATGTGGCAACACTATGGAGTTATTATTTATGGAAGAACTTGATAAGATAATGTCACTCCCAGGTTAACACATGCATTCCCTCAAAATTTTCACCCTCCATTGACATAAAACCCTGATTGAAAAGGGTATTAATGTCTTTTTAGTAATGACTAAACTCACACACTTTTAGGTTCACGATAGCAGGACCAAAACCAAGGGCTTATCCCTCAGTAGGAACATGACAGTTAAACAAACATTAACCGGCAAATCTGAACGGTTTTTTTTCTCTTCCTCGTATCTTTCCAGACAAGAGAAGAGGAGAGAGATATTCACCGAGAAAGACAAAATGGCGATCAAATAGTGTAATTGTGAATGAAATTGCGAAGGGTAACCAAAACCCAAAGGAAGCACCAATCAGATCTAATCTTAATTCAGATAATTTGCGTAAGATTCGTGTATGGCCACGGAGACCAAAAGCAGCACTGTGAAGCTCAAATCATGTACCCCAGATGGCTCTTCCAAGGGAAAGATTGATTCTTCTGGTGTCAAGAAGAAAGTGGAAAGCTCAAGCAAGGTCCCCGCTGATTCAAAGATGAAATCTGTCTCAAGTGTGACAAAATCTGAGGTATTATCAATCACCCTTTACAATTGAGAATGTAAAAGTTGGAGCTTTTGTGTTGTTCGATTGTTTGAGCACAATATTGGGCATATGGGTCATGTTATTGGATTGGAATCATTGGATTATTAAATGGGTAGTTTCAATTTGTGTGGAGTTCTGGATTTGTTAGGTGGGTCTTTTCACTGACCTTTTGAAATTAAGGTGCTGTGCTCAATTGGGAGAGTTGGGTTCAGAATTTTGTGGATTGTCCAAATAATACATCTTGGTTTATTACAAGAACTTGTATTTGATTTCCCTTGCACATATTTTTAATATGAACCTGCTTTTGTATTTTCCAATTTGAATGGAATTCTGGCCCCATGTGCGATATGTTTTAATATCTCAATTGTGTTAGTGTTGATTAGGATGATTGTGTGTCTAAATGGTATATTTTTTCTGGATAAATATTTGAAGGTTAAATCCAAATCAACATCATCGTCTTCAAAGGTAGTAACGAAGACAACTACAAAAGTGAGAGAGAAGAAAGTCTACAGTCTGCCTGGGCAGAAACATGATCCTCCAGAACAGGTCTGAGCACGCATTTAATTTCTGGAAGTACCAAACTAATGTACATAGATAGTAATCAACTCTATCTCATCTTTGTGGTTTTGTTGACAGAAAGAACCCCTGAGGGTTTTCTATGAATCATTGTCAAAACAAATACCAGCAAGTGAAATGGCAGAATTTTGGTGAGTATCACCTGAATCTTACATTGTTTACCCACTATTTTCACTCCCATCAATGAACACCGGTTGCATGAAATTGTCAATTTAGAACCTGTAATATAAATTCTATAAATATGCTTTATTTAAATTCATTCATTCTGTTTCAGAAATTGCCAGCTTGAATATATGCCGGTTTATATTTCGAAATTTTCTGAGCCATCTTGCTTCGGTTTTGATGGGCCATGGACTATCAGTAGTAAAGGGAAGTTGACGAGACAAGAGAAATAGAATAAAGGGACACACAGATGGAAATGTGATGAAAGAGTGAAGAAATTGGTTGGAAGAGAGAGGAAAAAGTCTAAAAGACTAGACAGTTGACAAGAGGAGATTGGGGGAGGAGAATTGGAGAATGATAATTGTAATAATGAAGGAACTGGATAATCAGATAGAAGGGCTGGAGTTCAAGGGGATGTCCAAGAATCTTTAGTTATGGAGCGGCTTGGCCAGGGGAGGAGTGTGCACTATCCTATATAGTGTTAGGGCCAGTTTGATTCTCTTCTAACCTTTTTGGTTTTAGAATCTATTTTCTAAAACAATTACACACTTCTCAAAAATCAAATTCTAATTTTGAAAATTGTTTCCGAAACATCTGTTTTAAAAACCAACAGAAACAACTAGGAGATCTTTTATCATCTTCATCATCATCTTCTTTTGTTCAACTTCTCCCTCAATTCCACACGTTGCTCTGTGCTTTGCATCACCCTCCACCAGATGTGTGAGCAACCTTGTTTAGTTGCATTTTGAAAATAGAAATCAAAATACACCCTTAATCTCTATTTTTCTTTTAAATTTATTCTGGTTTTCTTTCCTGTTTTGTTTCTGTTTTGGCTGTAATTTTCTGGTTTGTCAGAGAATTTCCCTTGCCTCAGCTATGTTCTTTATGCTGAATATTATCCAGCTTTTAGTTTCTGCTAGATTCTCCAGTCAATGTTGGTAGCCTACATACTCCAAATTCAAGCAATGGTTTTGCAAAATAGATTAGTAAAGATCCGCTATCTGCTCAGCTCTTTTGGGCATGTCTCTAACCCAAATTACTCATGATAGCTATGTAATAAGTTAACAATGACTACTGTTCTGTTATAATTAAACAGATACTAATTATTAATCCTTCTGATAAGCCTTCTAGTTGCTTACAGAAGAATAAACTAAATGCTTTTTGACTTTTTAAAGGCACTAGATGCCTCTACTTTTCATTTAATACTTCGTTTAGAGTAATTAAGTATGTTAGGATGATTTAACATCACTCTGAAACAAATTATATTTTAAAATAATTGATATTTAGTATTTTAATTTTACTGACCTAATTATACTGCTACTGATTAATGACCTTGATTGTAAATACTTATTTTGTCTTCGTTTCCTTCACTTGAGAAGCTCTCATGCCTTTCCCATTCTTTCCTTCTAAAAATAGTTTCTAGTGTTTAATAACAAAACATGCTGCAGCATCTGCCAATACTTCCATAATTCCATTCCTACACTGCATAAAAATTGACATTTTTCTGCTGATTTATCTATTATATTCATCTGTTTACCATATAAATGATTATGTTTATTTCTGTAGATCTGAAGATATTGCATGGAAGTTTTCTTTTTTGGCAGAGTTCTTTTCTGATCTGACTGATAGGCATTCCTTCTAGCTATTATCCGATTGGTTCTTGACTTGCATATCCTGGAGGACTGGAAATATTATCCTTATATCTTAATATGAAATCAATTAAATTCTTTCTTACATAAAAAGATTTAGTTAGAGTTTCAATAACTCATTTCCTTTCATGTCTTAAATCACCTATTTAACTTTTAATAAGAGGCATGTATCAACTGAAAGCAATGTTGCCTCAACGCCTATTGTATAGTTATACCTCCCACTTTGTAGTTTTAGCTCTGTGGCTCTCACAAATTTCAATTCATAACCAATAATTTTCTTCATTTATATGTAGTTACTAGACTCCTACATTATTGAACCTTGCCTTTCTGCATCCTGTGGCTGGATCTCAGTATAATCCTTACTACGTGAGAGTGATTCAACTTGGATATCCTTGTGATCTGCTGTCTTCCTATCTTCCTGAAGTATAACTTCTTTCTGCTCCACAGCTTCCCTGTTTATGTGTTTAAATTGATTTTGCTGGAAAATATAAAAGCATTTTTATCTTTGACCTTATTTCCTGGACATTATGTTTTCTTTTCTTCTTTAAAGTATACTTTCCATTACAATTTGTAAATCAAATGCTGCTTGCGTAAACAAAATATAAAATGTGGTACCCTCCAACATATTTTGTGAAAATCAGAGCTGTGGAATAGTTAAGAGTTTATATGTGCTACCCCATTATGACATCAAGTTGCTTCAGCAAATTCTGTAATCCTTTGTCAGAATTGACAATATTTTTTGTTAACTACAATAATTTATTCTTCCCACTTTCACTGTTGCATTTTGACGAGTTAAATAATTATACATGGTTTCTTGTGATAATGTATTTTTTAAACAAATGGAAATAATCTCTATGTTCTTATGCTGTTGATGACATTATGAACTGAATATCTGCTTGTTAGATGTGTGCTTGCTTGCTCAAGGGTCATAGACAAACCAGCTTTCAGTATTGCCATGGAGGATTTTCCTAACCTTTGACTCAGAATTTGATTGGCTAATCATAATAGATCATCATGTAGACCCATGGCAACATCTTTTGTACTTGGAATTTGCAGCTTCTGTTATTGATTACTATAAAGCATAGTGTTGGAAGAATATTTCCATGATTTTTCCATTATATTTCATTTTCTTCACACCTGCTAGATATGACCAAGAGCACTTACCACGATGTCAAAAGCTTAAGTTGTTAGTAGAGATTCAACTCTTGACATATAAGACCCTGCATCAAACACGGGCCATTCCTATTTAAGCCATTGGACATGAGCCACTGGGTTGAACCCAATCCACAAACCTAACATGCAGCCTTGCATCCCTTTAGAATATGATTTGCTCCCTCTTAGAAAAGGTTCACCCTCGAACCTTGAGATATAGGGAATCATGTCAAACCTGGGATTCGAACCTGTACCAGCTCTAATACCAAATGATATGACCAAGGACACTTGCCACCATGCTAAAAGCTTAAGCAGTTAGCAGAGGTGCAACACTTGACATATAATATTTAGACATGGGCCCTTTCCAATTTAAGCCATTGGGCATGGGGCACCGGGTTGAACCCAACATGCACCCTTGCAACCCATTGGATATATCACCACTTCTCCAAAATTTTCACCCTCAGTTTAATTATTTTTGTTCCTTTTTCTTTCATTTCATGTAAATTGAGTAACCATGCTCTATACAAGGTACAAAGGCCATCCTTTACTAAATTAGTCACAAGGAAAGGAAGGAATCTGTAATTTAGGATTCAACAATTATATTTTGCTTCTGTCCTACAGTACACAAGCACATGTGTTTTTAGTACTTGTCACAGCTCTTTCTGTCCTAACAGTTACGTATGTTAGATCCTTTTTTCGGTACTTAAATCTTCCCATTTTGTTTTCTTCTCCTATTCACATAGGAATTTTGGGATTCAACTACAACTAATCTAGAGTTAATATTCTCCATCAAAGAAAAAAGGTCGACAACTTGGTTAAGCCTTTACATTGAGACAGAGAGTGGCCAATATTCAGGCATTCAATATTGAGACTGGTTACACAGTTAATACTCATACTGTATACCTTCATAGCCTGTTTTATGAGAAAAACAGGCTGAATCTACGAAATGTTCATAGTATTTGGATTTACACATGAAAATAGTTTACCCTTTGTTCTGATATAGTATACAAAACCATAAAATATGACAGAACTTCACTTCATATTATGCTGACCTCAAAAATACCACTCTTCCCTGAAATACGCACTAGAGATGTTCTGTTTCAACTTTCTCACGGGCAAAAGTTTTAGGGAAATATTTATCCGAGTGCCTTTTGTACTGGCAGGGTATAATGCAATAATGTTTTCTTCAATTGAAGGGTTCACTTAGACTTAAATATTTATGCAATATAATATACTTCAATGCATTGAGTAAAACTTGCTCCGAAATTACAAACTAAGAGATATATCCTTCAATGTACAGGTTAATGGAGCATGGGTTGCTGTCTCCTGAAAGAGCCAAGAGAGCATTTGAGAAGAAGCAGAGGAAACAGAAGGAGCTAAGGACAGGAACTCCTGTTAAGCCATCAAAGCCAGCAACTAAAACTGAAACTTCCCAGAAGCAACAAGCATCCAAAAATGGTGAGATAAAAGCCAAGAAAAGAATTGTTGAGAGCGATGACGAGGATGGTGAATTCATTTTAAATCATAAAAGAAGAAAAGGGTAGTAAGAAGGAAAGCCTCAAAATGGCTATGTTTTACATTGCTTTGTAAAACTTTTATTTAACTAGGTGAAAAAATGTGAAAAGACAAAATAAGAAGCAATTTGCCAGGAAACCTAACAATTGTTAGATTATGACATTCTTTATGTTTCTAACTTACCAAGTCAAGAAGGAACGTGCAATTTATGTGACTTTGGCAATCTACATGCTGACCATTGAAACTATTTTTCCTTATTATTTGACAATTCACTGTCATGAGATTGAAAACTAACAATCCTCTTTAACTTGTTCCTTTCTTATATATTTGTCTTGGAAGTTAAGATCTGTGGCTCACTTTACTTCTCTTTATTTTCTTTTTCTCTCATGTATTTGGTAACATGGTTGAGCTTGATTCAGATTGGCAGTCTTGAAAGTCCCATTTTAGATAAGGCTCCACCAAAGGCCACGATATCCACCCTTGAATTAAAGAGGGTGAAGTTCACAACACACTTTAATTTAAATGGACAAAAAATTCACCTTTCTTGTACACTTTAGAGATTTCACTTTAGTTGAGCACTTTTTCCCATCTTTTTCACTTTTGAAGATAATTACTGCGAAAAATGATTAAGGTCAGAAACACAACTGTAAAACTAGCACATCTGGCTTTGTTTATTGAAGTTTTATTGTTGATCTTAGTATCCATTTTCACTCTTAGAACACCTTCACAAGTGACAAACTAATGAGAATCATTCGTTTCCTACACAATCTAATTAGTAGATATGTTTGTCCCACTAAAAAAGTGGGACTAGATTTTACTTTCAAGTGTCTAAAAGGACTGTTAGCTGTATGACATTTATCCAACAAAAGGAGTATTTTAGAATGTGTTTCTGCATGGAGATTGTATCTTTCCTTAATTGAGTCAGACATGAGTAACAACTATATTTAAAGAGAATTTGAAAGGAACCTGCATTCTGTCTTATTATAATGTGACACAGCAACAAAAGAAAATTAAACTAGCACTAGATTCTGAATGCACCTCTGGAGGCATGACAAGCAATTAATAATATGATTTGGACATGAACCTAAAATATATTCCTATTTCAGAATCTCAATCTGCGGCTAGCTTGTATGAACGTAAACTAGTAAAACTGAAGGTTTGTTTGAATACAAACTAGAAGTGATTTTATTTACTGAAAATATGAAGTTTTTTTTAATAAAAAAGCTCTCAAAATCATTTTTAACCTTGTATCCAAATAGAATATATCCGAAAATTTTTACACAATTTTTATATATGTGTATCTATAAAATTAAAATTATTTATACTTTATTTAATACTAATAAAAAAAATTATGAGGAATGTTAGCAATACATACTTTAATAAAGTTCTAATACATTCTATTATTGTAAAATTTTCTAATAGATTTTTTGTATTAATTTTGTAATTTTCTTACAAATTTTTGCTACAAAAAATTTCTGCATATTTTGCAATAAGTTTGACAAAATATGATTACTTTTATAATAAAAAAATCATACAAGATTTTACTTTTTTTGTATAATTTTGTACAAATTATGTTTTATGTTAAAAATATTAATGTTTCTAACAACTTTTCACACAAAAAATTACCAAAATTTTTTCTAAATTTTTTATTTAATAATAGTACACAAAGACAAAAGTCTTAAAATAAAAGTAACCTAAGATATACTATTAATAAATTATTAATAAAGTTTATTTTAACATCATAAAAAATAATTGATTAAAAATATAATTTATATTTAAATGATATAATTAATTATTTGAAATTATCCATAAGAATTGATATTTAATTTATATATTATGTTTTACAGAGTTTGGCCACTGCAAACTATTTTTTCAAGCTCTGCCACTGGTAGCATTGTAATTAAGGAAATCTCAATGAAGCCCCATGACCAATGAAAATGCATACAATATTATACAGAACTACAGAGAAGTGAAACTAGAATAAAAAGTTGGTGTAAGACTCTGTAAATATCACCTGAATTCCATGTGAATAGAACATGAGATAAGATGAAAATTATGGAGACCATATTATGCACGAGATATATTTATTGTTGTATCTTTAATTTGGTAATCAGAGGCCCCACTTAAAACATATGTAATTAATGTAGTAGAAGTGTGCTACATCCTCCATAAATGGGCAATGCATGTGACACTAAAGCTAGCTAGCGGTGAAGCTGCATGTTTCAATGAGGACTCACTCACTCACTCTCCTTTCCTCTATTTTGACCCATGAATAATTAAATTCAAAAGAAACACACCACCCTATGAAACAAAAGCTTCACACACGTTGCAGCTACTTATTTTATATTTGTGGTGTATAATTATAATATCCATGTAACACCCAAAATATTGAGGTACATTGTGGTTTTCAGTACATCAATGCAGAAGAGTCTGCAAACGTAGGTATATGGGGTGTGGCCAAAGCCTATCCTTTGTGGCAGTCGGATCATTTTGATTACCTTTGACTACAAAATGGAAAATCCTTAACTACAAAAAGAGGCTTGAATGATGAATTGTACGTTACATAGAATGAAGTTTTTTAAATATATATTTGAGTCGGGCTGAATTCCCAGTAAATGCACCTCAAGCACTTGATACTAAGGATGTTTCTAATTTTTTTATATAAAATTCTCTATGAATACTTATAAAAAAATAAAAATAAAATAACTTTCTCATAAGGTAAAAAACTTAAATATGAAATTGATACCTGTCTATTTAGTTTTGATCTTTAACAAACAAAATAATTTTGGTCCTTTGAAAATTTTTGTTTGTTTGTATCTAATATCAAATAATGTTCTTATTTTAATTTTTATTATTTTTTAAACGATTACATATCAATGATTTTGACAATCTAATGACTCATTATGTCATTATAAATTTTAATAAAACAGTTACATGTAATTTTTTTTGTTAAATTATATTATTAAATTTTTATTAACTAGTTTAAAGTCATAATTATTTTAAATAAATAAGGATTTAAAACATTATTTATTGAAAAAATTATATATGACTGTCATGTCAAATTTTTTGATGATATGATAAGTTATTAGACTATTAAAGTCTTTGTTACGATTTTATTTAATGTGATTACTTGACAACAAAGGTTAAAATAATTTTTTTTTCAAAGGACCAAAATAAAAAGAATTTCTCAAGAACTAAAATAAAAAAATTACTATTTGTTAGAGATCAAATTGATAATTAAGTCAAGATAAAATTAACTTACAAATAAGTTAAAATTAATTTATATATATTAAGAGGAAGAAAGATATTTCAAACTCTATATTTTCAAATAAAAATAAATTCAAAAAGTTAAATAAAAAATATGAGTAACAAAAATGAAAAAAAAAATCTTAACTAGTGTACTTAAGTCATTAGTCAAGAAAGCTTTTTCTTGGAAAACACAGAAATGCGTTTCCCTATAATTTTAAAATACATTCCTATGTGATTTACAATAAAAACATTCTCTTTTAATCCCTTAATAATTATCTTATGGGCACTGCTTAGCAAGACTAAAAAAATTTAGAGTAGTTAATGGTGGAAGTAGAAGTTTAATAAATGGTGTAATAACAAAATCGTCCAATGAAATGTGTAGACTAAAAGTGAAAATTATTATTATTATTATTAGTATAAATAAAAGCTTTAAATTTTTTTAAAAAAAGAATTATAATTTATGTATAAGTTAATTTTAATAAATAAAAAAATGATTTTTTTTTCTTATTTTTTAAGCTTATAGTAACTGTCTCTAGGGAAATTCATGGAAACAGAACTGCTAATAGGCATAATTTTTAAACGTTTAGAATCCTTAGTCTCGGACTTTGCCAATTAGTAACCCTTCAGTTTCACCAGACAGTGCCATTTGCCAAAGATATTTCATTCAAGTTTAGTAACTCTACGGTTAAATAATTAATAACTAGTGCTCGAAAACTGATAAGAATTCAATGATTAACGAGTCCTGAAATTGGAATTAAATGCTTTCCTTTCTTGACTTTCTTTTATCAAGGAATCCCAATTCATTGATTCACCCAAATAGATCATAACTAGTGGCTGTGGCCTTGTCGGGCCTTGAGATGATGATCCATGCTCGAACATGGCCCATATGTGTCAGCATTTAGCGTGTTTAATCGTTTTCTTATTAGGAATGAGTGGCAAAGGTTAGGTTTCAAGAAATTTCTTTTGCACATTGTGTTGATGGATCCATGAGCCTTATTAAGACCTGGAACACTGTAGATTGAAAAGTTTAATTTATTGGATCCAAATTGGTATCCATCAATAGACAACAGCTCATTTCATAGGTACAATGTCAATTTCTACTTACAAGTAGGCATACTCTAGAGAACGTACACAGAAAACAACCACTATGAGGACAAAAATTAATTTTCGTGTCGTTATTAAAGCTATGTCACTTCAATTTAGTTTCTTAACTCTCTTCGTTGTCTATTTGAATCATTATTCAATAATTGTAGCCGTAATTACATAGACTTATGTGTCAATATCTGTTTTGGGGGTGAGCCTAATGTGTCAAATCTTAATAATAGAAAAAAAGTTCATATAGAAAATTGAACTTAGCAATTACCAATAAATCATTAGTCAGAATAGAATTAAGCAAAATTTTGAATTTGAATTTTACAATATATATATATATATAAATTTGAAATTAACAATTATGAATAAATCATTAGTTCAAATAGAATTAGATTCAGTCCTATTAAATAAGATTTCAGATTTAAATCTTACAAAAAAAAAAAAATGTAGTTCTCCACCAAAAATTAGTGATCCACGAAACTTCGTTCCAAAAATTGGACATGGCAATGCTATTTTGATGCCTGGGGTTAGTCAATTTATTAGAATTAAATGGGTGATCACGTATATGCACGTGGCAAGAAGAGCACAATTGAAACCACCTATGGTGCACCATACGTGCAACACAAAGGTAGCAGTGTTGCGGAGTTGGGACCCATATGCAGTGAATGACTCCTGTTTGGTACCCCTGAGATGTGGGATGGTGGTATTGATGTCAATACCACATTATAACTACTACCAGATTATGAATTTGGACAATCACTACATGCAAGATTTTGATACAAGTAGCTAGCAGACTAATTTGTCTAGATACTCGTTAGCCTTAAATTGAAGAAAAAACAATTAAAGAGATTATTGCTCCTGCTGGGAATGGAAAATAAAAAATAGACGAAGGGAAGAAATCAATGAAGCGTCCAAAAACCTAAACATTGCTCACTATCCAGTTTTAAAGACACTCACATGCCTTGCTTCGTTTCATAATCTCTAGCTCATAAAGAGGGTATAATCAACCTTGTTCAATTAATTTAACAAACTTTACAGGTACTGTGTACTAAGTTAGTATAGTACAGTGCTCAACAAATTAATGAACATTTCTGTTCAGTACTTTAATGAATACGTATTAGTATATAATGATAATGAAATAATGGTTAGTTAGTTCAATCATGTTTGAGTTGAAGTTAATTGGGGCAAAAAATTTAGAGCTTTCTATCAAAATTCTTCACAATGGCAAAGCCAATTAGTACCCTTAACACGTAATCAAAAGAGTCACAAGGAAGACTTAAGGCAGCATGGTGCCAATATTAAAAGCGCATTAATGATAGCCTAATTATATTACTACTTAGTGGGATCACGTTACGTCACCACTTACATCCATAAATCCACCAACCAATATTTCTATCAAGATGCAAATAATAAGCTACACACACCGCCATACATACAAAATGCTAGATCGCAATAGGAAAAGGGCAAATTGGGGATACTGCAGAAGGGTAAGTAAGTGGTTTGTATAATTGGGCTGAAAAGCTGTGTGATCTTGAACGAATACACGGATAAGGGATAAATGAACAGTGCAACATGGGTGAAACCAGGGGCTGGTTAAAGATTAGTAGGTTCAAGTTAAGTTCACAGTGCATACAGAGCAAAACCGAAAGCAAATTTGCGTGGCACAAAGAAAGGGTGACCCATCGTGTATTTGTACCCACCGGGGACAAGCAGAGTGACCCATTTCCCTTGTAGGCCCTTTATCAACCTTTATAAGTGTTATATGACTCATTGAGAATTGACTCTAAAAATTAAAAAGTATGGCACATCAATTTGCTTACTTGCATGCCTTCTTATTCCCCCTTGCTCCTCTCCTTCCCAACTTCACATAAAACTACTCTCTCAATCCTTTTCCTTTGTTCCCACCCGTATCCCTTTCAAAACAATCTTGTTTCAAACACGATGAAACACTAAATGTATGCATTTTTTCAACAAAAATTCAAACCTTAGTTCATAATATTATTAGATACTAGTCTATTTCCAAAGTTGATTACCTCAACCTTAGTTTACCTTACCCTGAGAGATAGCTTACTTTACTAGACTCAACTTCTGCCGATTACCTCAATCACCCATAATTCTAAACTTTGATACACCACTACAATTGTGACTGTATCACAACTGTAATTTAAAACTTACAATGAGAGTTTCAGCTCAGAATAATTCCGAGACGGAGAGTAGCTCGACGTCATTATCACCATCGTCGTCGTCACAGTCCAATTCTAAGAAAGAGAAACGCAACCGTGACTCGAACAAGCACCCGGTGTACCGAGGCGTGCGGATGCGGAACTGGGGGAAATGGGTGTCCGAAATCCGCGAGCCACGGAAGAAATCACGCATATGGCTAGGCACATTCCCCACGCCGGAAATGGCAGCAAGGGCGCATGACGTGGCAGCTCTCAGCATAAAAGGCAAAAGCGCCATTCTCAACTTCCCCGAACTCGCAGCCTCTCTTCCTCGTCCCGTGTCTTTGGTCCCCCGCGACGTGCAAGCTGCGGCGGCCCAAGCGGCTCACATGAACTTGCCTTCTTCATCATCGTCATTGACCTTAACTACTTCGTCCTCTTCCTTGTTGTCTTTGTCTTCATCTTTGTCTTCGTCTTCGTCTTCGCTAGCTTCTACCATGGACTTGTCTTCGTCTTTATCTTCGCCTTCATTGGTTTCCACCACTGACTTGTCGACTGCATCGGAAGAACTGAGCGAGCTCATCGAGTTACCCAGATTGGAGACGAGTTACGAGTTGAGGAACGAGTTTGTGTTCATGGACTCCCAGGACACGTGGATGTATCAGCCACCGTTACCGTTACCGTGGTTGCATACTACACACGACGGTTCTGATGCAGAGAAGTTTGCAGTACCAGAGAGTGGGGTTGTGACTAGTTTTGAGAGTTTTCTGTGGGATTACTAAGATTTCTTCTGTTTCTGGTTCTTTTTCTTCCCTTTTTTATGCTTTGGTGATTTCACAAAGTTTAAGTGAAATATTTGAAGTGTTTTGGTGTTAATTTTTAATTAAAATTAGAGTTTTATCATTATAATTAGTGATAAAACTCTGATTTTGATTAAAGATTAACGTCAAAATTACGTAAAATATTTTGCCTAAATTTTGTTCTTGTTATTACGTTCTTTTATTATAATGTAAGTTACTATTGTTTTCTTTTTCTCTTAATTTTGCATTGTGTTTTAAGCCCTTTGTGGTTTTTTGTTGAGGGGTTTGGCACGGCTTTCTTTGTTTGATTTTCGGTTTTTTGTCTACCCTGTTTGGTTGCTGTGTATTCTAGTATTTGTATCTATTCTTCTAAATTTTTCAATTAGGAGTGAACTGCGAAAAATGGTCATAAATAATTTTCCCTGTTTTGGTGCAAAATATGTAGTGCTCTGCTTCGTGAAGTGGGTCGATATATGGATGTATGCTCAAAGTTTGTGTTGAAACTGAAGAAATCTCGTTATTTGTCTGTATGTTTACTTAGTTACGTCATTCATACGATAAGTTTTTATAATATTTTTTATGTTTTTTACTTTTTAAGGTATATTTTTATATATAAATTATAATTATAATGAGTAAGTCTTTTTTACACAAATATTTAATTATTTTATGGTATCATTCAATCCATTAATTCAATGAGGTGATAAGGTGAATTCATATTTATATAAAATAGTTTTACACTAATAACAAATACAAATTAAACTCCTTTTTATCTTTCTCATTTGTTTAAAGATTGTAGTAAAAAACTGTTGTATACATAATATTATGTTACTCGTGCTATTTCTTGAAAGAACAGTACTGACAAAAAAGAAATCTGAAAATGTTCACTTTAAGGGAATCTTGATGATGTTGTTGTTGACCATAAGCTATCTTTCTATTGGGGCTTATTATTTGGTAGAGAAACTCGTGTTAGATAAATAAATGAAAAGGGAGGAATGAATCAGGTTAAGCAATTAATGAGAATGAATTGAAAAATGTCTGCCTCCTTACCATATGAATTAGGTAGTTTAAATCATTCAACAACAAATATGTCATTATTTTATATGAAACGAGTACATAATTTTTATACCTAAACAATAATATATTTATTTCTATTTGAATTTTGTCTTATATCTAATGTGAGAATTGATAAACATTTAGATTTTTTCAGTAAACTTTTCTTGTACAAAATTTGTTCATTTAACGTATTTTGATTTTCCCTAAATATAATTGTCATCCAAGATTTTCCATAAAAATTTAAATAACATAAAATTTTTTAAAGAAAATAAAAATTAATTTGAATATTAATTTTATACTTATTCATATTATTTTATATTTTTTTATTTTTATTATAAGGTCTAAATTAAAGATTTAATTTAATTTTTTTATGAGATAAAATTTAAAAAATATTTTTACATTAGTTATTTTTTATAAAAATACTTTTTATTAACAATGCAAGAAACGTAATTTATTAATGTTTGTTAATTTTATTTAGAAGATAATTTACATATTATTAATTTAAAATAAATTTAATACTTTTAATTAAATTAATTAAATTTTTTTGAATTAGTAATTTAATCTTATAACAAGAATCAAATTATATATTTCCCTTAAAAAAATATTGAATGATAACTATATTATTAAAAATATTTATTCTTTAAAATATTTTAAAGTGACGTATAATGATAATAGTTATAAAATTCTCTAAAATTACGAAAAATAATAAAGAGAATGAGACAAGAAACTGTACGCAGGTAAGTATCACGTTATTGATGAATTGCACCTCTCTACATTCTGTCATTAATGGCTCATAAAAGTTTGAGGTTTACTTTTTGCAAGGGGCTAATGGTTATTGGGTGAGGCTAAGTGAGTTATGCATGGGACATGACAAATTATTTCTCGAAAATGTTATGCACGTGTCTACGTGGACAACTATGATGATGCCACATCAGCTTCAGTCTCCACGTGGCTTGATCGAGCCATCTTATAATTAAGCACTGAATCCAATTATTTGTGCAAGAGCTTTATAAATGGATGTGCTCCTCTAAAATCAGGGGTGAATTTTAGAAGATAAAATATATTTATAATCGTTGATTAAAAAATAATGATTAAAAACTGTGATAAAATTATAAATGTATTTAATAAAATTTAAAATTAGTTATTTTTTGTTATTTATAAGAAAAGCAATTGGATTTAAATTGTAGCGTTGCAATTGTACATAAGAAAAGTTATTATTATTATTATTTTAAAAAAATATATTTTAAAAATTTTAAATTTTATATATTGTTAGTATAAAAAATTGAAACTCTTAATCAATAAAAAATTATAAAAAAATATAATTTTTAATATAATTATTATAAAAATTAACTATCTTATCATATAAATTAATTTGTAGTTGGATGATAATATAAAAATCTTATTTGTTCTATTCTTATAGTTTAATATGTTATTTTAAAAGAATAAAACAACATTAATTATTATTTTTATTTTTACTTAAGTTTTAAATATTTTATATAGTTATTGTAAATAAGAAACTAGTAATGATAAAGTTATATTATAAAAAATTAAAAATAAATATTTTTGGTTGAACTCGGAATAATTTTGAAGACTAATTTATTTTTAATACACATAAATCTATTATCAGATATTTAACTATATAATTAAAAAATAAAATTATCTATCAACTATATCATATTATATTAATAATTAAAAATTAGTTAAATGAATGTTTATCATATTTTTATACTTTTTGTATTATCTTAAAAAAACTGATAAATATAAAAGCAACGAAAATAATATTTATTAGAATAGCAAAATATAGTTAATTGATCAGTTGACAAAGTTAGTCAACAAAAACATATACAATCATTTAAATAAAAATTGTAAATTCATACTAGTTACATTAAATAATTTAATTATCATTGGATCCAACAACACATTTGTATAATGTCAATAACCGTGCATACGTGAACCATTTTTTAATCAATAGTCAACTTTTATATCTTATAACATTGTGGGTGGATTAATTAGTATAAGAGTGATCTAATTTAACTTTTCATCTCAAATTTGAGTCATCTTAAAAATCATATAAAGGATAATATCTTATTGATTTACATTCTAAACAATACATAACTATTGAAGTTTTCACATAATTAGATACTTATCAGATCAAGCATACCATAATTCATTTTTACTTTACATTTTATAATATCGATATTACCATCTTTTGTACCATAAGATACGAAGTGCGCGATTGGGTATTTAAAAAGGCAGCAAAGGATTCTTGAAATATTGTCCCTTTGCTTCTTTTCTTCTTTTTCCACAAATGAATCAGAATCAATTAATTCTAAGCTATTCTTAGTAATATCCACCTTTTTACTGTCAAAATAAAGAAATAAATAACATCCACTTTTTCAATAACGCGTTGCGTGTTTCACATATGATTTAGTTTTTTTTCACACTTCCACTCTCTTTCAGAGATGTGAGATCACTGAGATATGACGAATTAAATGGAACCATTAGTCAGATATTGTCTTTGTTTAAGTCCATATGAATTTCATAAATTTTTAAAATCAATTACTCCTACCATAACACATATTTTAATATATAAATTGTGGTTGAATTAATTTAAAACATATATTTTAATTCAAAATTTACAATTTGAAAATAATTTTATTATATTTTAGTTTACCCAACTCTATAACAAACAAGATCTAAGTCACTTGATGTGGAAAATATAAGCATTTTATTTTGTCTTGAATCATGATGAATGAAGACGTAATTCAAAAGAAAAATAAAAATTTATTCTCTATATTGAAGAATTTCAAACTTTAATAAGTTCTCAGAGAAAAAAAATTAAATTTATATTTTTAAATTTTAAAAAATAAATTTTATTAATATAAAAATATACAAATATTATTCACATTTATTTAAGAATATAAAAATTAAAAACATATTTTACAAATTAAAAATAAGTTTAATGGTGTATAAAGTAATTTTATATTATCAATAAATTAAAATCACTATTGATACAATTTTTAAAATAATTATTATAAAAATTGACAAACTTATTATCTATAGTAATTAATGATTAGATGATACTATAAAATTATTTTATATTATTAGTGCATTAATTATTTTTTTATTAAAAAAAGTTTAATAATCATACATTAATAATGTATTACAATTTTACATTATCAATCAATTAAAAATTACTATTAATATAATTTTTAAAATAATTATTATAAAATTTAATAAACATATCATACATAATAATTAATAATGAAATAACAATATAAAACTTACAATAATAATATCCTTAAAAGTCAACATAATATAAGAATATTATTAAATCCACATACATGTGTGTGAGTCCAACAACATTCTTATATTTATGATACCATTATTAAAAATAATATCGTTAACTAGTCATCTTCAATTTGTGGACATTTCTTTCCGTGATTATTAATATTTGCAGCACATGAAAAAAAAAATGCTAAATATTGACATTTAACCTGTCTAAAATAAAGGAAGATATTGAAAACTTGGAAATGGTTAGACTTAGAAGCCATTATCACCACAAATGGCAACCGCTGAAAATGAATCACGATTTTAATAGAAAGGGAGTTTCCTATAGTGATCATCATGAAAGTGATCGATGAAGGGATTCCAAAACTAAAAAGTCTAGAGGGCAACGTCATTTGTTTTTTAATGGAAAATAAATAACACTTTTATGGTATATATCATAGTTTTTAATCTTTAAGTTCAACAAAATCGAAGTCAATTAATCCTATCTACCTTCTGACTTTTGCTAAATATATAAATATGAAGAAAAATGTGACAACTTAAACCAAACAATGTTGTAAAAAGCATTAACGTATTATATAGCTGAACATGCGATTCTGCTTATTAATGCAATGGTTAGTCAAAGTGTTGTGAAGTGTAATAACAATACAGCATGGGCAGTCATTACAATACATGGACATTTTAACAGCTCTTGGTTTGGTTTAAATTAGTTTTTAGGAAAAAAAAAATCTTTTTCAATCCCAACTTAAAAGTAAATTACCATTCTAGACATAAACAGCATTAACATACTATTAACGTCATAATTATAACACACAATCTAACATTTAAACATAATTACAGCACGCCATAAATGTTAAAAAAGAAACTATTTTACGTGCTTTTTGTACATTTTTTTAGTAAAGTTTGCTTCTAATATAAAACACATATAAGAGTTATAAAGAAATTAAAAATAAGACCCAAGAATAAATTTAAAATAACCTAAAACTAATTTCTAACTTATAAATGTATTAAAATAATAAGATATAATTTTAATAAAAAAAGAGTAAAACAAACTAGAGTTGTAATTTAATAAATATAAACTCATGCAAAGTATGAGATGTTAATTTCATACAAAAATGTATATAACTAGGTTTGAATTTAATTTAACTCAACCGTTCTTTAAAATTAAGTCAAAATATCAAGCATAAAATTATTTAGTTTTTAATTAATTCATTTAATTTTTATGGTTGTGTATTGGATTAATCGATTTGGTACCCTACCAGCATTATACTTTGATATTTATCAATCAAAATATCAATAGTATTCTTGTTTTGGCAATATTTATTATTTGTACGTAGTGTGGGTAGAATTTAATTGAAATATTTATAATTTAATTTTTAGATTATGCAAGAAAAATAAAGTAAAACATAAGTTTTCTTACTTTCTTTTTCCTAGTAATGATAAGAGGGATTCTAAAGTAGACCATCTTTATAAATGATCCACGATACATCATAATTTTTGACCCTTAAATTCATCTAACATATGTAGTTTTATCATATACCCTCCTCATGTCATGAAATCATTCCCTCCTTCCCCTCCAATTTTCTCTTTTTCCTTCACTGTTGTCGTTGCTATGGCTCCAACTTGTAGAACACCACCAACTCTTCATTGGTAGAACACCATGAAATTTACATCTATTCCTCCACCCCTTCCCAAACCATTCTCCACTTGGAACTAGGAAAATTTCTACCCTTCTCCATCCTCTCTTGCTTCCAATTATTTCCCCATAGAAGAACAAAAACTCTCACAAACACAGACGCCCTTTCATTTCTCACTAAACACCAGTCCCTATCAACATGACACTGACTCCGAGAGATTTGATTACAATTACTTCGACTATGCAATTTTCGGGGTTAATTAGCAAGCTTTTTTATTTGATTACCTTACTATTGTAGCAAAGGTCCCTATTTGCCCTTCGTGAAGGACAAAAGTACAGTGATAATTGTTCCAATGGCCCAAAGTTTCCTACGAAGAAAATGTCTTTTTTTAAACTAAAATAATGGAACATTACAACTACAAATCCTATCTCGGATTAGGACAAGAACCAAATATGAATAAAATGGAAAAAAATAGCGGGAACTTTGTTATATATTTTTAAAATTTAAATCTTGTTGGATTGGAGCTACTTGCCACCATTGTCTGGTGAGAGGGAGCTGTCGTTGTCAAAGGACTTGGAGGAGTTGAGGCAAAAAGATATGAAGACAAGGCAACGAAGGGGAGACTGGCTCAGAAGATGAAGCCACAAGGGAAGTGATTCGAGTCAAATCAGTGCGAGTGAGAGACAAAAAAGTTATTATCATGAATGAAAGTAGATGAAACATGCTGGTTAATAACGAAGGGTGACCAGAAGTGGCTTAGATCTGAGGAAGGAGAAGGACTATTATATAAAGGGTGAATCATATTAAAGTGAATATATGATTAATCTAAAGGTAAAAAAAAGTGTAGTACAATGATGGACCACCACATATAATTAGTCTAATAATAGTGTTATAAATACTTTTATTTTTAGGTGCACTTTGATTGTCTTTTTAATCGTCAAAATAAATTATTCATACCTTGTACTATAGATATATATGGAAGAACAAATCTTCACATAACAGAAATCAGAAACCCCAAATTAAAAACTGGAACTCTCATAATTGGCATTACAATAAAAACCGTTTAAGTATGTAAAATGCTTAATTTAATAAATTATATTATTTTTTATTGAAATAACTCAATTTCAAACTACTTAAATAAATTCAACTAATCAATTGCGTTTTAGCTTAAATAAATATATAATATGTTCAAATAAAATCTGTAAAAATGAATTCTTCTAAATGCCTTTTATGTCTGTAACTTTGTCCAATTTCCAATTTATCAATACGATATTTTATCGATAGCAAGATTTTCTCTCAATTCAGTCCACTTTAATTTCTGCATTATTTCATTTTGAACTCGTCAATTTTTAGTGATAAAATAACATTTTATTTCAAAACGGAATAAAATTTAGGTTACATAAAGATTAATTCTTTCTTTCAAAGGAATTTGGATTATTAATAAAATTAACGATAAATCCATCAACTTCAATCTTTATTAAATGGAATTGATAGAGCAATGAGACATAGACAACTAAAAGCAACAGCACAAAAGCAACAAACTTAAAAGTGACTGTGACTTTGAATAAGTACAGCAAACCGACCAGCTGCTTGAGATAATATATATTCAACCCGTGGTAGAGCTAAAGATAACGGTGCTCCACTAATAACTTCACACAGTTCTATTATTTATTTAAATATAAAAAAATGATACCTATATGTATTGTATTATTACATACAATCAATTATTCTCATATAACTTTTTTTTTATCATTTTTATATTATATATATATATATATATATATATATTAACAATTCATGGATAAATTATACTTTAAAATTAAAATAAATAATTTTTATTATCTCACTTTATTGCTCATAAAATATTGGATTATACATTTTTTAGTTCTTATGAATACGAAATATTTATTTTTAATTTATTTATTTTCAATCATTGATTTATAAAATATATTAAAAATAAATTTAATTATAAATTTTATTAATGAGTTGGGTCATTTTGATACTAATTTTGATAAAAAATAAAGAAGAATTGAATCAATTTGATAAAAATTAGAATTAACCTAATTAAAATTAATATCAAAATAATTAGAATCATTAAAAAAATTTATAATTTTCATACATTTATAAAATGAGAGATCAAAAATTAATGATTAAAATAAAATAATTAAAAATAAATATTTTTATATTTATAAAAATGAAAAACATGTTTAATCTTAAAATATTTTTTAAAAGCTATTAAATGCGTAGATTATGTAATTTGGAATTATTCTAATTTAATCAAAAGTCTCAAATTTAAACTATAAATATACAATTGCGTTAAATATTTGAAAAGAAAAATTTTAACGTTTATGATAATCTTATCTAATTTAAATAAAATTATGATTTTTTTCAGATTGATATAAATTTGGAATAATTTATTAACAATTTATGATTTTCTTTTCTTTACAAAAACTGAAAAGATTAATCTAAAATAATGACAGGATAGAATAATAAATGTATGCTTTGCCTATAAAATAAGGTGTATTATTAAGGGGAGAAGAGAATGATATATGGTTGGCTTACCAGAAAATACATTAACTGGCATCCTTTGATTAAATAAATAGCGAACAAATTATATCAAATCCACGTACGGAAATTGAGTTTATTGCCGTTTTTGGAATATGGGTCTCATTATCTTAGATGAAATGACGAAACAGAATCAGTTTAGTAGGGTAAAGGCCAACACATTTGACTCCTTTGATATTATATAAAACTTAACAATATTATTAATTATTTTGCTAATAACGACATCTTAACTGTGATGCCAATGGATGATGTAGACTGTTCTTGTATGTATGTGATATAAAATGGTTTTAAGAGGATATATTATTTACTTGCAGCTACGTCTATAGAAGAATGAAATAATTAATAAATTGTTTAAATTTATTTTATTAAGATTTAAGACTTAATTACATTTTTAATTTTCTATATAAATCTTATATAGCAATTCTTGTTCAAATCAGAGCTTGCCTTCATGCTATTTTTCAATGGGTGCCTCTTGTCACACTCTTTTACTTAGACAAACATATATTTATAATTAATATTATATAATTAAATTAAAATAATACATATAACGATTTTACAGTAGAAGAATAAAACATATTTATCTCAAATCCAAATTTTAACATCATTATCAAATATCATACAAATATTTATATAAAAAAATATTAAATTAACATGTAACAAAATTCAATATGGTGTATATTAAATTCAAGTCTCGATTTCAGATCATATCATAGCTCTACAACTCATAGAATTGTAAACAGAACAAGAACGAGACATATATTTGTTCTCCAACACCATCCTTAGCCTAATGTTGAATATTACCTACAAATGGCGATCAGTTCAGACACAAATAATATAACCAAGAAATATATATATATATATTTTTATGGAGTGTATTCAATTTGAGGGTCATTTTAATATGAGTGAGTGAGAGAAATAAATTTAAACTATTAGATATTATTTTGAATGAGCAACATTAAAACACATAAAGTTACGTGAGTTTTTTAAAAAGTCGTAAGACTTTTCTAGTGATCATATGATATTAAATTTTGATCATCCATGTACAACTATACACTTTAGATTTAATTCTTCCACTCTTATATAAAAATAACCTTCTCCTTAGTTATACATTATTAAATGTGGAAATCACTTGTACCATAGTCATTCTTATGTAATCATATACATTCTCATAGACGCACGTGCATTATAATATAGATTTAACTTAACACTCTAAATCTGTGTGGTACTAGTGGAAGCACTTATGAAAGAGACTCAAAAGTATATGCAATCAACAAATTCACTTGATCCAATACTAACACTCTCAATCAAGATGAAACTGTCAGCAACGCGTTAAGGTTATTCAACATTGCAAGATACTTCCATATTTGGGATCAACATTAATCATATGAAGATTCCAAACTAGATAACATTTGCAAGGCCAAAACCATATTTCAACTCATTAATGACCTCTCCATTTAAGCTTAACAACAACTTTCAAAAATAGATTCATGTTTATGAAGCGTTGTTAATACAATACCATATGGTCACACACACACACCTACCTCATATACTACATATATATATAAACCAGAGGTCACATTACCTCTCATAGGCTAGTTCATTATACTTCTCATAACATTACACATGTGTAATGACATCTCATCATACACAAGGTACAATGCATCACTCATTTGAATATACATAAATCATGTTCATAATCAAATGGAACAACATTCTCAAACATAATTCATGCACATTCAACTAAGTAATGCATTATTAAATTCATCCTATTTTTATATTGTGTTTCTATTATAGCAATTATTTATTAACATCTATGTAGAAAATAGGAAAGAACAAGGAGGTTGAAGCATCACTCATTTGAATATACATAAACCATGTTCATAATCAAATGGAACAATATTCTCAAACATAATTCATGCACATTCAACTAAGCAGAACATTATTCAATTAATCCTATTTCTATATCGTGTTTCTAATATAGCAATTATTTATTACCATCTATGTAGAAAATAGGAAATAACAAAGAGGTTGAATTGTGTTTCTTAAAACTTTTTTATACACCTTGATAAAAAAAATGTTTCCATCATCTTATAGAGTTAAGTTTAAAAGGGAGTGGTTTAGAAAGAAATTTATGGTTTTCAAAAGCATTAGTTTTATCAAAACATTATAAAAAACAATGATAACATGAAACACAATTCAAATATTAGACAAAACAAATAGAAGCAAAGGATAAATAGAAGAGATTTTTATACTAGTTCGTCTCTACTACTAAAACTACATCCAAATCTTAGTCAACCAACAAAGTTCCAACATAATTGATCATGTTATAAGTATTTTTTTCCTTAAGCCACTTCTAACTCTACCCAAGTAGCTTTTATAATAACCTTTCCAAGATATCACCCTAAATATTCTTTTATACAAAGTCTATTTAGGCTTCAACATAACTGCAAAGTTTTGGTGTTTAGGTTTACGGGCATACAAACTTACAACATCTTACAAACAAATAGGTTATTTGAGCTAAAAGTCTAAAAACCCTCAAGATATACAAACGAATTAAAAGTTAAAGATAACCTAGAAACTATATATGAAGTCAAAGAAAACTTTGAATGTTTGTTAAAATAATGAATTACTTCTTTTTTAGTTTAGCATCTTCAACTCTATAACTATTTATAGACCTTGGAAGAAAATAACTATTGTGAGTAAATGACTTTTATTCTTCATTAGTTAGTGGAGGTATTTGTAGATGCATTTAATGCATGTCACCAATTTGTCAAATTGACATAATATAATAGCTTGCTTATCTTTCTAGTTTTGTATTCTCTATCTAGTGTTAGAAGTCACATCAACTTTAACACATTTGAGTATTTTGTAACTTGCTTTGACATACCTGTTGAGGAAGTAGGTAGCTTTACAAATTCACTTCTTTTTCTTACTTTTTCTTTGGCAAATCATATGAAGAATCAATTCACATTATTTACACAAAGGATCAAGGCATCAAAGTATTTAAAATCATTGTAAATGATTAGACTAAGCATCTATTGTAATATCATTTGTTAGATAAATGCATATCCAACATTGCTTCCATATGTAAATGCTAAGACGTATACTCCCAAAATTATCATTTATTTTGCATAAATAAAACTTATCAATCATCTTATAATCTAAGAATATCCCCTTTTTTATGATATCAAACAAATATAAGTTTGTAAGAAGAAAAAAACAAATATACGTCATACATAGTACATCATACAACTATTATTGTTAGCAAAGCATACAAATTTATAAACAGTTTTTATAACGTAAGTTAAAAACATCATAAATAATATTAAAGCAACATTAGAGCATATATAAACTATAAGCTTCAAAGCATGATATGCATATAGAAGGATAAAATATCATATCTTACGAAAAATAAAGATATACCTTATTCTTAACTAAAGCATTAAAGAAAACAACATAGAGTTTGCTAATTTGTTTTTCTTTTGATCATAGTAGATTATATTTTTTGAGCTAAGCTTTGTATTTACTAAATGACTCATGTATTGTGTTGTTTTGCTAGGCTTGAATGAATATAGTTAGCCTAGAATTTATCTCCATCTTAAGACAAAGTCTATTCAAGTTAGAAAACTCAAAGTTCTTAAGAAAATATTGAGATAATCTATTACAAATATATGTAATAGATTATAATGTTGATCTTGAATTGGAAAAACATATGATCCACCATTTTAACCAATTACCCATTGGGATAATCAATTACACAATGTGTTATAGGAAAATTGTCTAAGATTTAAGAAAAACCTGAACTTCTATTTTAATCGATTACCAACTGACACAATTAAATATGTAACACCTTAATTTATTATTAGGGATTTTCTTCTTATTTCAAAATTTGCGAAATAAACTAGTATTTAATTATTAAAAACAACCTTTCTAAAACAGGTAAGGGTTATTTTTTTCAATTCAAATACATTGAAATATTATAATTCAATCTCTTTTCTTTTTAATACTTATAAAGAAACATTTAGTAATTAAACATCATTTGTTGTAAGGATAGTTCATTTCGCAAAAGTGTTGCAATCATGACAAATCATTAATACATATTAAAACTTCATTTAGATATACCTAACTCGTTATTAAGAAGGCTTAATACAATAAACATAAATACATGTTTACTTCCTTCTAAATGAATACATTTCATAATCGACTCACATGAAAGAAAATGATGCATCATAATAACAAACTTATAGTTTGCCCACTTATTTACATGAAAAGGCTAAGGCTCAAAGCACTAATTCAATTAAACTACAATCCAAAATACCCAATTAAACTTACTAAACTTCCTTAAGGAATTCTTCCTTGTCTTTGTTTCCCTCCTTAGCGTCAACAACGCTTGTGGTGACACTTTTACTTCATCATCGTCCTTTGCATAAGGCATCCATTGTTCTTTGGAAAACTATTGTAAGAGTGAATCCTCTAATCCCCTAAATGGCACAAGAAAAAGAAATACTTTGGTCCACAAACACAGACAACATAATGTAGCACCACTCCTTAATTTAACTATACTTTTAACTTAGGTTTCATTCTAAAGTCTATGATACTAATACCTCTTAACCTTCCAATTCACAGAGCACTTACATCATTTCATTTAGGTGACAAATGAGAGTACATACCCATGTTATTGTATTATTAACTAGATACTCTCATCAACCATGGTTATGCTTAATCCTTGTTGGGGATGCCAAGTTGACATTGGTGAGTCCCTTGTCTAGTTAATATTTCATCCAAAATCAAGTTATTACAACTTGATACCATCTACCCCTAATGTCTCATTTGAACCAATGAACATACCTTAGATACCAATTATAGTCACCTACTCCATTTTACGACTTTGACACTCACACTCTTCACTAAGGATTGCATTTAGGGATGTCTCCTCTTCACGATCATTGTGACAAGGATTCTGAATTTAATTTTGTACTCACGATGTGATAATAAAAAAGGGCAACGAGTGTACCATTAATAACAACAATCATTCATATTGAACCCTTGTCACCTAGACTCAATAGGCATGCCCTTAATAGGCATCTCTTGCCATACTAGCTATCATATCTCACTAGCCATTTTCTCATTCATGCCCTTGCATAGAATGACATGCTATCTTCATGTGCACCTTGCAACTATTCTCAATTCGTATTGCATCAAAGACCATTTCTCACTTCATTTCGATGTCCAATATTCACTTCTAATTTCTACTCGTATCATAAGAGATAGGTTCTTACATTTAATCAAATGCATAAATTCAAATTAATAGAAGAAAGAAATTAATCCTTATCTTCCTAGTGTCACGTATCTTCATGACACTTTCAACATAACAACCATTCAATGCATAATATACCCATTTAAGGATCTAGAACTTGAGTACCTCCTTTCACAATTTAATATACCATGTAATCATTTATGTTTTAGGTTTTTTATTTTATGCTCACTCCTTACTAAACTTCTCACCATCGTTATTCCTTACATCCATTTGATAATATTTTCCTAATTCTTATCTTTCTCTTTTTCTCCAAGTTTCTCTTTTCCAATTATACATCACTCCATTCCTTATTTATTCTAATCTCACAATTCACAATTTAATATGTTCTTTGTAACATCCCGTTTAAATATAAATAAAAATATATTAAGAAAATAGCCCTGAAATAGAAATTTTAATTTATTTTGAGATATTTTAGTCTATCTAAAATTTAGAATTTAAACTTAGAAGGATTATTATTGAAATATTAAGGAATATTATAAATTTAATTAGGATTGATGAAAGTGTAATTAATTGAGATTAATGAAGCTTAAATAAAATAGTTTTATATAGATTGAAAAATAGACAAATAAATAAGAAGGTATAAAGAAATATTTTAAAGAGTATAAGGTGAAGTAGGAGTTATAAAGTAATGAAGTATGAAA
>JAMLFT010000116.1:0-57820 GCA_026544285.1 Pachyrhizus erosus | reverse complement strand
ATACTTAATATTATAAGAATATATATAAAAATTAGGAAATATTATATTAAAATGCTAAAGTAATACTTATTTTAGAACTTTTTTTTTTCTTACAGCGCAACTATTATAACATGAGACTTTTAATAAGTATAAGCCATTCTTTACTAAATATTTATTTATTTGATATGTCCTGTTCTAATTCATGGTTGTTGGTTGTAAATACTAGCTCAATCCATAAAAAGAATGACAAGAGAAGAAAAATAAATCAGTTTTTAGAGATCAATTGGTTTCCATGAGATTGATTGGTTTAGCAATGAACGGCTCCACCACTATCATCATTAACTTGAATAATTATATAGAGAATAAAATGGTATAGTAACCACTGTAGTTAGTATCGTATAATTCCTTGAAAAGAAAGAAAAGGTAATAATATATATATATAAAAAAAGGGTGATGAGCAATTAGAACTAAACTAGTGAGAATGTAACGTAAGTATGGAGAGAAGAAAGAATGAGGTAGGCCTAGGGAGGGTCCTACACGGCTTAGACCATAATGAATTCCGTGTATTCAACGGTTCAGATTCCATCATTAATTGGGACCTACATTTCCCTCCCTCTCTATAAATTCTCTTCCCACATTAACACTCACTGCCACTCAAAAGCTTATCAACTTTTCTGCCTAAAATGCTTTCCAGGAAACTTCTTCTCCTCTCGGCGGCCGTCATGTTCGCGGCGTTAGGGCTCAAAGTTTCTCTTCCAGTTGCCACCACCAACCTCCCTCTTCTTTGGAGCTTCTTCCTCTTATGTTTCAAGCCTCCTTACCTCTTCGTTGTTCTCAATGCCATCATCATCTCCATCCTCGCATCTTCCAGATTTCATCACTCAAACCACCGACCAGATCCAACAACTCCACACGTTGAATCCCTGCCCGCGCTCACCATTCCAGAACCTCCACTTTTGGAAGTAAAATCCGAAGAAGAAGAAGAAGAAGAAGAGAAGAAAGTAATCGAAGAAGGAATGGCACTAAAGAGAGAAGATTCAACGGAGATTCTATTAGCGGCGGAGAAGCCTCTGGTGTCGTCCAGGTTCGGTCACCGGAAATTTCTGAAATCCACTTCTGAAGGTATTAATTAAATGAGTCAATTTATTATTTACTAAGTGAATAAAAAAAATTATATATATATATATTTGGAGAGGTTAGTATGAAAACGCGGTGGTATGTATTGTCGTTTAGCGAATGAATTGCATGAAATATGAATGGTGTAGGTGGGAGAGCGTTGAGGGTGGTGGCTAAGGCGAAACGGCAGGAGACGTTGGAGAGCACATGGAAGGCCATAACGGAGGGTCGATCGATGCCATTAAGCAGACACATGAAGAAGTGTGACACGTGGCAAAACCGCGGCAACCTGGGCCCACCTCCACTAGAAAACAAGTCCGATGACACATTCAACGATGCAATCAGTGTGTCGGCCGGGAGGCTTCGGAAAGAACCCTCGCTGAGTCAAGACGAGTTGAATCGGCGCGTCGAAGCCTTCATACGAAAATTCAACCAAGATATGAGATTGCAAAGACAACAATCCTTAGAACAGTACATGCAGATGATTAACCGCGGTGCCGCTTAATCTCATTTTTTCACTGTAAATATTTCAACAGTATTAGTCTTTGCAATATGGGTATTCATTTTATTATGGTTAGAGGTTAGGGTCATCATCATATTTTGTTTTGTGCCCTGTATATGCTCCATATACCAAACATGTGGTTCAAGTTCAACATCAATTAGCTAGGAAACAAACACAGAAAAAAACTTTGTAATTTTTTCGGGGTGAAACCTCTTTTCCTTGTAATTAATAGCATGAATTTAAAGCTGTAATCTTTCTCTAATTTTTAATCATGTCATCGGTAAATACATTATAAATTTACGTTATAGGTGTTTCTTATTTCATCTCATAACATATTAAAATAAAACAACTCATAACTCATTCAAATTATATATATATATATATAGATTACTGGTTAACTAACTGTTAAACTGATTCGTGTCTTCAAAACTCAAAATACCAATTTGTGATTAGATTCTTTTAAATTTATTAGTTATAAATTATCTGTTAAATATGTTTCATAAATAATTATACTGCGTGGTTCATTTAAAGTTAAAATATTATTATTTTTTGCTTTTAACTTTTTTCAATTTTAAAAAATATTCTTTCTCTAGATTTAATCTCAAATAAACATGTACGTTCTTAATTGACTGTTCCCTGCCATTTTAGTGATAGTTAATTATATATAATAAAATTATTAAATCAATGTAACATTTATTAAACACGTGTTTGTGACCAATCTGCATAACTTTATTACAGAACATAGCTAAAAAAATTTGTATTACCCTTTTTTTTTTTTTAAGTTTTACACATCTTAAACTATAAATTATACATTGCTATTTGTTAAACTAATTGATGCATCCTCTTCTTTCTGCCGTGTAGTGCATCTGTATTTGAGCAACTTGAATCTAATTTACACTAGATGAGATAAAATGAAAAAGAGAAAAACTATTTTGATAAGACTTCCACAACCACATTCATTAAAAAAAAAAAAAAGGAGTAACATGTGGCTCCTAATTAAACTAACCACCCGAAATAAAAGACAACATCAAAATCCAAAAAATAATTAATTGCAAAAAAAAAAAAATCAATGTGAAAAGAAGAAACGAAGTCCGAAACATTGAATATAAGACCACCGGCTTTCGTCTTGTGAACGAGGACACAGTTTGAATGGAGTAAAGTCAACCCAGAAATGGAACAACAAAATAAAATGACACGAAACTGAAAATTGTGTCCCCTCCTAAATAATTCAGTGGAGAGCTAACGTAACACAAAAAATCCCAGACTACATCTTCCACTCGACCACTCCCTCAACCAAAGAGAAAAAACATGCGTAAATTTTGACCACATACTGGGATCGTGTTTACTAAGAGCATAACCGTCCAAACATCTCTCTCTTTCCTTAATTAAAATTAGCTCTTATAGAGGATTTTTGCATGTTAAGAAAGAAGACTTATAAGCATTTTCCATTAGAGGTAGCCTAATGGTTAATTTAAGAAAAATAAGTTTCTTAAAGTTTTTGTAAGAAAAAAATTGGTTGAAAAAGAACAATAAAAATAAATTAATCCAAACGCAGACTGTCTCTTAATTTGAGTGGAATAATCCCTATAATTTGTTAAACAAGTAAAAGAAATAAATGAATAATCATTAATGATTAAGAGATCCTGGTGTTTATTTCAAAATTCATAATTACACTCTTAAGTGAAAAGAGACACTGTCATGTCTGTCTATATGCATTTTTTTTTAGATTAAGACATTACAGTCGATATTTTGTAAGTTTTTCTTATTGAATATTGATGTATAAGTTAGTTTAAATTTTAACTTACTTATTTTCAAAACATCTTATTTTTCATGTTATTTAATGACCATTTTTAACAAATGAAATTGAAAAGATGCACATATGAAATTTCCCTATTTTTCTAAATGGATGGATGTCAGTTTTTTTTTTTTGGGTTGAACTAGGTTTACTTAACTTCAATGAGCGCGCTACGAAGTTTCCCTATTATGCTGATATGTTTGGAATTTATAACATGTCATTGATGGGGGGAAGTTTAATGTCAGGTTGCACTATTGAATCCGCAAGAAATTGTTGTAGAATATGCCTTGTTATTCCTCACTTTGCATTAGTGTTTCAAGGTCATTGTAACCATGCTTCCATTGAGCCATCCTATTTTCTATACAAAAGTCGTTCATCGATCCACTACATCCTACCATGTCAGAATATTTTCTCATTTAAGCTCGGGTATATAACTTATAGGTAGAGTCATATCATGAAGATGCACATTTCAGTACAAATTTTCTACAAATAAAAGTTAACTGTGTATCATTGGTCTAAAAACCTTCGCAGAAGCTAAGTAGATCGATCACTAATGGAGAAGCTTGTTAGGTCCTGCGACAAAGAATACATGAGGATGGCCATGTTATAGAACAAAGTAAATATGGTTTTCCTTCCTCTTCTTGGATCAATATATATTGCATTAGTGAATGGTTTGCTTTGTTGACTGTAATTTTGGAATCAATCAACCACCTCTTGCCAAACTGTTTCTGAAGGCAATCTAGAAAATAAGATATCACCCATATATTTTTAGCATCAAAATAAAGCTTCCAAGAGAAAGAGAGGGGAATAGTAGTCCTACTTTATAAAACAATGTGCAATTTCAGAACCAACTATTGTTCTATTCCTCTCATAAAATTTGAACATAACGCAACAGAACCTAAGCAAATCCTCCCGGCCACTAACACCACAATTCATCATCACTTAAAACATACACATTAGCTGAATTTCCCAGACCCGAAAAAAGAAACCCTGTATGGCAGACATATAAACATAAGAACAATTTTTTGAAATCATTCCAGATTCCAAGCCGAACCACGACTTCAAATCCTGTGTCTGGATCCATTTTCCATCCGATCCCACTTGCACTTTTAAACCATTAAAAATGGTAAAGAGAAGAGTGATGCCAAACAATTCAGAAAACCACATATAACTGAACCAACAAGTAACACACAGGAATGCATATCGACAAAAACAAGGGGCCACAAATTTCAACAATGGAATACTAAACCAACAACCCAGTTTTCATGTAAAAATAATGCATCATGTAACCTTCTCCTAGTGAATTACTCCCTGATGCTGCATGCATCAAATTTCGATAGTGTCAACTCACAGAACAGGAAAACATGCCCTACTAAGATGATTTACAGACTAAGATTGCAAGGCATCATTTTCTCCATGTAACAAGAAAATGCTTTTCATTTTCAAGGTTTCAATCCAATATCCATATTTAAATTACATAATAGAATTGTGCAATTTGATGAAACAGACCTGATCAGTGACATACTAAAATTTTTCGTTCCAGATTAGAGCCTCTTGGATGTTAAATGCTGCCATTTGCAGTAAAAACCAGCATTGAACAATATCTACTCAATATCAGCAATGGTGTGACATACAGTAGCACACTTGGTTAATTCTAATGTAGAATTTATGGGTTCAAATCCTGGCTCCAGAATTAAATTGTAACTTGTTTTTCCAATTTTCGACAAATCTAGATCAGCAACCATGTACCATGTTTTGTACTTCACTATGATCTGATAACTTGTCGCACATTGCAGGAAAAATAGTGGCTTTTTTTCCCTGTATTGGAGAAAATATAAAATCATGTCTCAAGTTATCATGATGCAAAATAATGTCAAACAGCAGAGAAACACAGGTTGAAAATCAAGTTCAAAGAAATATTAAGACCTAGCACCATAAAATAAGTATAATGAAGACTCCACTGGGGATTTACCGATTTAGCATCATGAGAAAGTGTCTTCAGCATTATCTCTGGATAGATTGATAGTACATAATACAAACCAAAACTAATTTCACTGCTATCAAAATTTCATTGGGAAAACTCAGACCAAATATTTAATTTCGTTTTAGCCTCTTTAATCTCTCAAGAGCACCAAGCCGATTCTCATTATCCATGTCTTTTGCAGCATCTACTTCTCCATTCTTTTCATCCTCATCTCTCTTTCTAATCAAACCACCAAACACAGCAGAAGGAACATCTTTTTGTGCAATTTCAATCTTATCATCATCATCATCAGAATCACTTTCTTCTGGTAACTCGATATCTTCATGATTTACACTAGTTTTTACCCCTCTATCAGACTGAGATTCCACTCCAGCACTCACAAACCCAACTTTTCTATCTTTTGTCACTGTATTGTCAGCTGCTGGGGCTAATTGCCTTTCTAAAGCGGCCATTTCATCCTCAGGGATTCCAGCCTGTTTCAATTTGTCTTTGGCCTCGTCAAGATTCACAGTTTGATCCTTCTGCATCAGATACTCAGGCAGTATAAAATGTGTCTGGAAAAACAATAGAAGTGAGATTAGAATAAATGCCAAATACCAGGGTCACAGAATTATAGGGACAGTGAAAATGAAAAGTTAAAGAAACCTGGCTGTAGCTTGCAGAGACACTTCGCTTAATACGAAGCATTTCTCTGAAAGTATCTTCATTCCCATGCTGAACCTCAAACTCGTGCCACTTATTCCAAAATTCTGGATCAGATCGTGGATCTGCAAACTGAGAGGCAAACACATATATTCCACGGGCACGGTCAATTTCTCCCAAACTTTTTTCCAGCTCTGCATACTTCAAACACATGGTTTTGACATCCTTGTCTGGTAGACCAGATTCAATTGCCTGTTCGTAGATCTCCCTTGTTTTGGGCACACCAAAAATCTCAGCTGCACGAGCAATATATATTTCATACATGCTTAACTTTTCATTGTTAGGAACAGCCTTAGTTGCTTGATCGTAAACCTTCATAGCTCGCTTTGCTAGTCCATAGTCCTCCTCCAGCTTGGCATATTGCAGGTAAAGTGGTTTTACTTGATCAGCTGGGGCCTGTTTGGCAAGCATGATCCAGAAAAAGGATTAGGTTAGCATTGTAATGCATTACAAGAATTAAAAAGTAATATTTGACACAGGAATAACATTTATCCATGATGACACATTTTCAACACAATCCTGCTATAGGATCATCAATGTAAAATTTGTAAAGAAATTATACTTAAAGAACACTTAGATTTTGGCTATCAATAAATAAATTGTGCATACCGATTCAACTGCATTTTCAAATAGTTCTCTTGCTCTCTCCAATTTATTCTTTCCATATCTCTTCACAAATTTAGAGAGATATGTAACCCATATGTCTTTAACATGCGGGTACTTAAATATCTTTACACCTCTTTCATAAACTTTAAAAGCATCTTCGAAATATTTATGCTCCTGCATAAATCATTGTAAGGAATTGTCAATCAGCCAAAACCAGTTGAAGCAAAATCCAAAAGATTTACTGTACCAAATCAGTACATCATACCTCCAGGAAGTATGCATAATTAATGATTATTTGTGGTGTGGCTATTCGTAAATCCAAGATCCGCTCATAGACAGCACGTGTAGACTCCAAAGTACCTAGGCTTTCCTCCAAATCAACATAAAATGTCCACAATCTCAAGGATTTATGCAGCTTCATCTGGACTGGTTCATTCCCATCAGCAGCCACTAAAAGTAAAGCATAAGGAAAATTTAAAAGTTAGTTCACTTTCTATAACAAACATGATAAAACTCACAGAATAACTTAAAGCAGAGCACATCGGGAAGAAGTAAGGGAGGGCATGGTCTGGATTTGTAAAAATCCAGTCCATATCAAAACCAAACCATTTAAAGTGACTTGAATTTAAAATTCAATCCATTTTTTTAAAAAACCAAGTTTATGCAGGTTACTCCAAGGGCAGAAACATTAAAGCAATTACATGTCTATAGCAACAACCGAAAAATTTACTGGAAGAAAAAAAGATCGAAGGTAATTTCATACATACGTTTTTTTTTATCATGTAAGAGAATGCAACCTCACTACTAGACCGTCAGCATTCTAACTCTCAGAGTGATTTGATATGAAACCAGTTGGTTAATCAAGTTGTTCCTCATTCAAAAAATATAAACCTCTAGACTCTGGTTTCCTTAACTTTATAAAGTTCAACTAAGAATTTCATAAGCATACAGAGCCATTTAGAATGAGGCTGTACTTGTAAACACTACATAATCATAGACACACTACAATCAATAAATCCTACCCACACACTAAATTCCCAATCCTACTACACCTTTCTAAGCATACAGAGTAGAATGAGGCTGTAATTGTAAACACTACATAATGAAATGGCCACACTACAATTAATAAATCCTACCAATGCACTAATTCCCAATCCTACACCTTTCCAAGCTAGCTAGCGAGACATGCTGTGACAATAAGCAAATAATAGCCCTCATTACGACACCTAATATAAAGTCAGTTACCACGACAGTTTAAAAGGACTGGACTGGAATGGTCCAGTAAAAGATAAGTTTGGATCAAATAGATTTTAGACCCACACTTAGGAAGAAGAAAATGTGAACAAGGCGAACTTCAGTTACCTCTTCTCTTAACCTCAACTGATGGCTCTGCTGTTGCCCGCCTCATCAGCTCAAGTGCTCCTTTGAAATTTTTGTACTTCAACTCCATTTCAGCCCACTCACACCAGACACTTGCCAGATTATCCACAGCTTTGTAGTTCACTTGTACTGCCTTGTCAAATATGACACGGGCATTGGCTAGATCTTTGTGCTGCTCGTACAGTTTGGCAAAAGCAACCCACAAAGTATGAGGCTTTCCCACTGCCTTCATGGGATCAATCGTCCTCACTGCTTCTGTGTAAGTCAGTATCTGCTTGGTAGGATTCCCTTCAAAGAGCTTCACCCTCCTATGCCACTGCTCTACATTATGAGGATTTTGACGCAAAAGCACACTGTTAGCCAATTCAGGTCTCCTCTCCATAAGGTAATCAAACCGAGCCAACCTCAAGTCTATGTCATTCTTGTCATTCAACCAAAACCCATGTAAAATCTTCCTCTCAAAATCCTCCTCCGCCAATCTTCCTTTAGAACGAATATCTTCTTCATCACCTTCCTCAACGCCATTCTCTTCACCCTCATCGTCATCCTCTTCATCACTCAACCCCATCTCCTCCATCTTGTAAGCAAGCATGCTCTCCTCAAACTGCAAGTAAGAATCAAATATAACACTAAAATCCCTAACCGTGATGACAGTAGACATACCCTCCTCAAACACATCCCTAGCCTTCTCGTGCAAACCCCTCCTAATGTAATACTCAGCCAACGAGGTCCAGAGCCTACCCACCTCATCAGTGAACTTCCTAATCCCACCCCTAATGATAGCATCCACATTCAATCCAGAAACATCATTCGCATGACGAGTGAGTAAATCACATAACTCCAACCAAAGCCGGTGCTTGGTCTTGCCTTTAATCGAGTAAAACTGATCATCATTGAGCACCGAAGCCAGCCTCTCAGAAGCCTCTTGCCACAGACTCGAATTAAGCAAAAACTCAATAAAATCTTCAATGTGAGAGGGATCATACTTCAAATACCTGCGATAAACCCGAAGAGAAGTCTCAATAGGAATACCCTTCTGGCTGACGAAGACAAGATAGGGTTCCCAAATGCGGTCATGCTGGGTAACAGGGAGCGCGCAGAGAGCCCTATCGAAGGTCCTGCGCGTGCGAGTGACCAATTTCTGATTCGTTAGGGTTTGCAGATACATGATCCAAATTCGCGGCATTTTGTGCATCGTGACGAGGGCGCGCTCGAAGGTATTGTTGAGCGTGTCATACTGTGAGTGAGTCACCGGAAGGTTCCGAACGAGGTCAAGGCGCTCGCGGAGGTAAGCGTGCCACAGCTTGTAGCTTCCGGGAAGTGCCTTCAGTGCCCGTTCGTAAATGACAAAGCGCTTTTTGAATGGAGCCTCCGAACGGGCAATTAGGTACCGCCACCATAGCTTGAGGCTGAAAGGGTTTCGAAGCAACTCCTCTTCGTACAAAAGGTCGTCTTCTGAGGGATACAAATCTTGCGCAATCGCCATTCCCACACTCTCTGCGGTCTGAATGTGACTCTGACTCTGACTCTGACTCTGACTCTGAGTACAAAATCCCACAAACCACGCTACCAAAGTGTTGAATGAATTTTGATTTTGAAGGTGTTGCAGTTCGCACGATACAGAGAGAGAGGGTTTGGGATTTTTGCGTTTCAACGTGATTTTCACCTCTGAACCTGTTTCGTTTTTTGCCGGTTATTATCTCTGGGCCGGGTCTCCACAGGCCTGAACAAGGGCCCAATCAATAAAATGGCAAATCATATCAAAATGACAAAATACTTAAACTTTTAATTTCATTCTTAAATTTTTGTTTAACTTTATCATTTAGATTTCTATCGCCTAATAAATTTTTCTTTTTAGTTTATTCAATCTGTACTCTGTAATATATATATTAATAATTAAAGGAAAAATATAATTTAAAAATGACGTGTTTTCTCCTTCTTTTGCCTCTTGAAGTTTGAAGCTAGAAATATAAAAACAAAACTTTTCTTTTTTTGTTTGTTCTCTCTATTCTGGTGAAGGAAATGAGTTTTTGATGTGAAGGAGCTATAAGAAGAAATAATACTATGGAAAAAGACGCAACGTTTTGTATGAGGGTACACTGTACAACAAGGTTTGCTCCTACTCCACCCTCAATATTGTTCATTCATATTTTTCCCCTTTTGAGTTATGATTGGAAATGTATGTTTCATTGGAAAAAAAAAAAAAAAAAATCCATTTTTACAATCAACATTCGAGGGCTGTTTTTTTAAAAGACAAAATAAAAACTTGTTGCCGTAGATGTAAAGTGATTAGTGACATGATAATAGAGTATCTATGAAAAATATGCTTATATTTTTTCCCTTGATGTATAAATCCTTTGTCTAATTATATTACTTTAAGTCCCATTTTTTGAAACGTAAAATAATGATTGACAACAATAAATATGTTATAGAACTAAGGGACATCTTCACATGCCTCTTACAGGGAAAAAAAAAAATTAACTGTTAAATATAATAATTTTAAAGTTAGTAGTTGAAATATTTTTTTTCAAATTTTTGAACTTTCTCTCTTTCAAAAACAAAATAATCTCAAAATAGATACTTGACGTATATTCATTATCCGTTGGCATGAATATTTTGTTTATTTGCATATTAAATGACAGTGACAAATACCTAAAATTTATCAAAATATCAAAATATTAGTTAAATAATTTTATTGATTATGTAATTTTTTTTCTAATATTATGTAAATGTGATTTTATAATAAATAACAGTCTTTAAGTTGGTGACATATTTATGAATTTGATATTTATTTTGATAATATCTACATACAAATATAAATAAATTTTATGAAATATTATTTTAGATACAATATATATTAACTTTTTAATTTTTTATATTATTTTATTGATATAAATACACTTCTTTATGTTAATTCTTATAGTATAATAAAAAAATTTATTTTTTGATAAAAAATTAAGTTTATTTATTTATTTAAAATAATTAATATTGAAAACAATGACAAAAGAATAACTCCTAATGACAATTTTTGGATTGCATATAGAGGTCAAGTGTGACAATAAGAGATTTGGTATGGATCAGTAGGTTGAGTTTTGTTTTGTTGCAGGTTTTGGTTGTACAAGGGGAGGTGGATTGCACAAAACTTTGTTGCTTAAGAGGTGGGATGCAATGAGTTTCATACAGGTTCACAATGAGAGTGATTTTTGAAAATTCAAGGAGATTTCACGATAAAGATGATTTCACTATAATTAGAAAAAATAATAATAACAATTAAGATCATTGAATTGATACTTCCAAATAAAAAATGATAAAAAAGATAAAAACTCATAGTCATTATTTTTTAAATAAATTAATCTAATAAACATAAAAAAAAAAATTATAGTAAGAAACATGTTTAGATCTTCCACTATAATTTCCACCATGAAATCAAATTAGTTTTTGTCATATTATTTAATGTCGTGTTAATTATGATGAATACTTGTTCTTTCATTTTTATTTTTTTTATAAGATACAAATAGGATTTAAAAGTATAAGTAAAAAATAATATATGTTTGATATTTCTAGTGTTTAATTCAAAGGCGTAGAGTTGACTGCAGCCCAGGCTAGTCATTATTGAGTGAATCTACTTAAGATGCTTACAATGGGATGTCAATTTAACCGGCCCAAGACCCAAACACAATTACTGGGCTATATTATGAGTCTGAAACGAAGCAAAATAAAGGCCTGTTCATTTATACAAAAAAGGTCCAGCAGATTTTGTCTTTTAGGCCTAATCTTCGTACGCCATCTTGTGGCGTGCAAAAATAAAAATATAATTTTATCAATAATCAATTTCTATAAAAAAAAATTGTCTGACCACTTTTGTATAAAGAAATTTAAACAGATTTTTTTTTAATTATAAAAGACTAGAATTGAAGGATTGATTTAAAAAAAAAAATTGTAAGAATTGATAATTGTTTGATCTAATTAAATCTTGAGGGTAGACTGAGTAATAAGTAATAAAGAAGAAAAATATAAAGGAAGAAGAAAGAAATGTTGTTTTCAACTGCTACACGTCGATGCCGTAAGCAGCAATAATATTATGTGGTCGGCCACACGCAACCCCCCTATCGTCTCGTCTCGCGTAATAATTGAATAGCACCACACCACGCACCTCCCATCACACAACGAATGAATATACGCGTTTCCCTTCTCTCTCTCTCTCTCTTGTTATGTCTAATGTGTAAGTGTAAGCCTCTTCCTCACTCTCTCTTTGCAATTTGGTTTGATTTTCTTCTTATTTTCATGCCTTCCTCCTTCATTTGCCTATGCCTGTCACCCTTTCCATGTTTGGTTCCTCACAAGCCCACCTTTTGTTTTTTCACGTTGAAACCAAAATTAGAGAAACCCAAAATGCCTATCCCTGTACCGTGTTACTCCTGCTTTCTCTGACACAAAATTTGCTTTTTTTTCACATTTTCTTCTATTGGGTCATCTTAAATTAATGTCTTTGATGCCTGCAAAGTTATGTTATTGTTAGATCCATTTCCCTTCTGTTCTTCCTACACATAAGCAGCTTCCTCACTCGTTCTCTTTTTGTGCTTTTAGTTTTGCTCTTCAGAACCTAACCCTTCTCTTTGCGCGTGTCCCGTCCTCTTCTCCAATTCTCCACTCTCACAAAAACAAGTAGGTTAAAACAGTGTCTTAGTGTTCTCTTCAGATATGGAACACAAGCGCGACAGAGAAATGCATAACAACTTTGCTAAGGCCATTTATATTGGAGATATATTAATATTTATCCTCACATGAGTATGTTATATGTATGAGTCAGATTGCCACAAACTCATGCTGCTGCCATTATGGCCGAGTGAGTGTGTGCGTTCATAATTTTTTTACTTTCTCACGTGATTTTTTAGGTGAAAACTAAAATGAAGGAATGTATTGCAAGGTTATCAAACATGGATGCAGCTGATGAGTTGACACCACAACAGGCTCCGCAGCTTCATTTTCATCTCGACTCTTCTTTTACATATTCCTTCATGGCAATGTTGGTGCATGATTGAGTGAGTGGGGGTATGTTTGTAAATACATTTGCTTTCTGGTGCTTTTATTTTTACTTTTACGTTATTTTAAGTTTACTATAGTCTAGTTGGTAGGAGAGCATTTATCTATTTCCTGACAGCTTATGGAGTATATTTTCAAGGCCTATATAATTAAAAACTATTATAGCTTTTTTGTGCTGATCATTAAAGCATTTTACTTTTTAGTATGGGACTATATGGACAAGGCTTGAGCTATATATGGGTTTCTTTCTTGTAGTTTTAGTTGTTGTCTTTTTCTTTCCGTACTATTAATAAATGCCTATATGGATTTCTATTTATACACTACATTTTCAACATGTGACATGGGAAGATCAAGGATCCTCTAATAGTTGACAATAGCTTTTAGGGCGCAGAATGCAAATCACAGAACCCTCCAATAACACTTTTAGGGAAAGTGTAAATAAGTGTTAACCATGATTTGGAAATAAGTTTACCTCGTAATTTTTATCCAAACCAAGCTGTAAGTAAATTAGTTATGCAATGACTGGCTTGATCCTTATGGGAAAATAAGCTACAAAGATGTGCAGGGTCACTGAAAGTTCGGTAGCGTAGGATGATTATCCTAAACAAGCATCGCAATGGAAAGAATCCCCACACTTCTCAGTTCTCACTCATTTTGAGTTACGGGTAACACTATTGCGATACCTTTATCAATGGTAGAGTTTGATCAGCCTATTAAAAGAGAATATGATTTTAAAAAGTAGTGTAATTTGTTGCTGCTAAGGTAAAATTAAAGGAAACGAAATATAACAAAAATATTATGATTTGTTCTGTATACACACTTGAAACTACCCAAGCATGTCTCAGCTTTAACTCTAAAATTGCATTCATGACGGGTTTAGGTTTGGTATCTCGAAATTAGACTACTGTTTTTTTGGATCAAGCTCGGAATACCTTTTGGGATGTATAATATTTGAACATGTTATATTAATTATTAGTGATAAAGAACAAAATATTCTGTAATTTTAATTTCATTCTTTAAAGTTTGTGATTTATTTATGTGTAATGTATGAATTTACTTAGTTTTATAAAAACATCTCCACTCGATCCAAATTCATGTTTGCTGCGTACAATTGGGTCGTGTTTGAGGTTACGAATTGAACTATATCAAGCAATTGAGTCAGGTTTATGTTAGGTGAATTCTTCATACACCACTTGAACACTCTCCTAACTTTATTTTTAGATATGATTTTACGGTTTCACTGTTGTAACATTATTTAAATATTTTCATCAATTTATAGCTAAGTTAACCCTATTTAATATAAATAGTTAAGGGTTTGATTTTTTAAAGAATAATAAGACACAATTATCTGCGTCATGTTTGATTTAAAAAATTATAATAAAACACAAAAAGATAGAATAAAAAGATAAAAATTTATTATCTACTACGAACATTTCCAATGCTTTAAACTTACTATACTCACTTTGATGAGTATCTTAGAGTATATTATAATAACTTAGGTGATTCTTACAATATCACATCATATTTCAAATATTTATACATAAATTTATTCCAACAATTAAGTAACTCATTTTTTTATTTTATATTTAATTTTTACTTAATTATGTTTCAAACTAAAATATTAATTCAATTTTCTTATTAAGGTTTCTTTTTAATTTCATTAGCAAACATCATATTTTTTGCTAATTTGTGATTTTAATTTTGTGAAAATTAAAATGATAAAAAAATATTTATCTATTCTAAAAGCCAAAAGTGTGTCATATCTCTCCCATATGTGCCTTGTTTAAAAAAACTCAACCATTCTATGTCTCCTCAAATGTGTCTTATCAAAAAATGCCAAAGCTTTTATTAACGTGCTCTAACTGAGTCTTTCTCTATACTCTTCCCTTCAGTATACAAAGTCCATCTCTATGTTTCTCACTTTCGTGCTCACCAACCAATTAGTATTCTTAAATGCCAAAGCCTCAACTAGATTCATAAAAGCGTCGTGGAAGAAATATGAGGAGTGACCAATTTTTTTTATTCTTAAAAAACCTTGAAGATTCGTTGCTTAAATAAGATATTGATCTTAAAATTAAGAAACTCACCATGCCAAGTAGATTTGCTCCAACAACAATAAAATTAAGCAACCATATCTTAACCCAAGATATTCGTTCAGCAATCAGTGATAAAGTTACACTAAATCACGAAACACCTTTTTGTCTTGATTACAAAATATTAAAAAGACAAAAATGGGTACAATCTATTTACGCTCTCCCTAACTTTTGTCTCCCACTCTCCAATTATTGTCACCTAAATTAATAATTGTCTTGTAAAAATTGCTCTCCACTTTTTTTTTACAGTTGCACACTCACGGTTTCTAATATATAAAAAGTAAAATATTTTTACTTTTAATTAATATTTTTATTATTATGTTACGTTTGTATTATATATTGAGATATGAGGGATAAAGTTAGAGTAACTTTAAGAAATTAATTAATAGTTGTAATTAGTAACTAATTTTAATAATTAAATTTTAAAAAATAAATGATGAAAATATAAAATAATTTTCTTAAAATAATTTTAAAAATAATTTGATTCCTCCTTTTATATATATATAAGTATAAATATATAATTTATTCATATATTACAATATGAAGTCAAAAAAATATATCATGTTAAATATAATATTTATGAAATATATTATGTTAAAATATAAAATAACATATTATAATAATAATAATAATAATAATATAAAATTTATTAATATTATTAATATTTAAAAGAATATTATAATAAATTTTATATTTTTTGTTTGTATAGTTCGTTATCCACCAAACAATACATAAAATAAAAATTGGTTTTATAACTTAACTATTTGTTCTACATTATTCTTTCTTGTATGTCAATGTGTATTAAACAAACCTAACTTTGTGTTTGATTATAAGAAAAAAAAAGAAAAAAATATAAAATAAAATAAGTGAGAAAAGAGGAAAAGAAATAAATAAAAATAAAGTAAAAGTTAAGATTGTTTGGTTAAAATAAAATAAAATAATATAGAAGAGAAATATTTATATTACAATTATTTGATAGATAAAAAAATGTCATTCTATCACTAAGTATATCTATGTTTTTTAAATTTTATTATTTAACTGAAAATAAAAATTTTAGTCATATGCAGCAAACTGACATATAATCAATTATTATATGCCACAAACATAAATATTGTCTTTAGAAAAGATACATAATTGATTATGCTTAATTTATAATCAATTACATGTCTTGAAACAAACAAAAATTTAATTGATTATATATTTGATTGTGGTTTAGGTATATTTGATTATATGCTACAAGCAAATATGATTTTTTTTTTCTCTTTGGCACTGGGAACGCAAGGACAGCTTGGTAAAATAACAAAGTTATTCTGTCTTTATTCTCTTCGGCTGTGAGAAGAGAAGTTTTGCAAGCTAAGTCTCATATTTTTTAAAAAAACTTTCACTTACTTCTATTCAATTAAACACACACTTTCATCTACTTCAATTTCTTTATCACTGTACCAAACACAATGTGATGGATAATGAATCTGAATCCTCTTTAGTTGTGTTTTTCTCTCGCCTGTACAATAATATTACAGCATTTGAACATACATTACATTTAGTAGTTTACAGTAATTAATCAAATTATTTTGTGATTGGTCAATTATTTGCAAGATTAGTTATAGTTTTGGAGATTGATAAACATTTATGTCAAATTATCACTCTCTAAAGGCATAAAAAAATTAACACTCTCTAATAAGATAGGCTAATCTTAAAAACACCGACCAATCTTCATAAAATTAACTAATTTTTGGCAATCAATTAACCAATTGCAAAACAATTTAACTAATTATCGGAATCGGCTGGTAGATATATTATTGTATAGTAGTAATTTTATTGGAAAGATAATTAGTTGGAAAGAATTTAGATCAACAATGGCTAATATTCTTAGGGATATAGTATAATCTTTTTTGTGTTACTTTACCCATTAAAATTATTCTATTTTATATAATGTTAATTTTAATATTTATAGCTTAAATATTAATGCAGAATAATTTTTTGGATGAGTATGTTCTGCTTGATTTTACTGGTAGATAATCTTTACGGTTCAAGTTAATTTCCATTGGTGCTCTACAAATTTTAATTATTTCTAAAGTAAACATTTAGAAAATTACAATAATCTTTTGGCGAAATATTCAGAAAATATTAGAGATGTGTCAGGGAACATACAAAAAGTTGTGAAACAAGCTTGATATGTATGTACTCAAGAATGAGCCCAAAAAAACTATAAAACAGTTCAACGTGTCTGAAGTTTATTTTTTTATAATAAATATAATACATAATGTTTTTTAATGTTAATTTTAATATTTACATGCTTAAATGTAGATACAAAATTGTAATACTTTATTAATTAATAACCTTTCATACTCATTAATTATATATATCTTTTAAAATATCATACCATGCATTTGGGTGGAAAGATGAAAAATAAAAAGTAAAAAGCAAAATTTTAAAAATAATAATAAATTTAATAAGTGATGTGATATAAAATAAATAAATAAAAAAATGCATAAAAATGAGATGAAGACGCGACAGTAAATGGATGTTTATAACTTTTTCATGAATAATATCATCATTATCCATGTCCAAGCATGATTTCTAATATATACAAAAATGTGTTTTTGGATATTTAAAGATTAAAGTGCTACTTAAAACTCAGTGAGAGGTATAAAAAAGAAAAAAAAATTATAAGTGATATAATGTGATGGAAAAATATAAAGAAAAATAAAAATAAATATTAATTTTGTGTTTGAAAAATTGAGGTGATTAAATATAATTATTTTAATATATATGAGTACAGCACTGTGATTTACCTTGTAAGATTATCCGATGATAGGGTATAGGATGTGACATTTGTATCCTCTCTGATTAACACGTAACACGATGACGTTTGTCAAAGTCAAAGATAAAATTAAAGGACTCAACATAAACAACGACGAGTCTTGTTATAATTGTTTTATGTTTTCTTCTCTCATAGTTTAACCAAAACTATATTTTACTGAATATCAAGTTCTTCTACAATTATTATCAATAAACTGGCAAGACAAAAGAAGAATATAAGACAAAAATGGAATATTCCAAAGCGAGTCGACTTGTAATTACAACGTTGTCATTGTCATGTTTGGAATTGTTGTCTTGCTATCACAACTCTACGGGAATCCAAAATACTCAGAATAACTTGGATCTGTGGCTTTCTTGGCTTCTAAAGGTCACCTGCATGAAATCATTCATGCAAAGCATTTGAATATTTTTTCATATGTTGTTAAGTTGTTGACTCTGAGACTCTACAAGAGCTGCCATGTCCAAAAACACCTGATGCAACTCTATCAAATTCTTCTCTATCTCCTTAATAGCGTCATGTCTTTCTTGAATCTCCGATATGTTGTCCATTATCTGACCCCTCCCTTGTTCTTGAATAGCCCTCTGAAGAAAACTCTCACTTTCTCCACTTGATATCAAGTTCTCTATGGTGTCCTCATCAGCCTTCTCTCTTGTTATGGTGAAGTACCTGCGTTCCACGGTTTCCTTGAAAATCATCCATCAGGTCTTTGAGTTTCTTCCCTAAGCCACTAACTACTAAGGTTCTGGTTCAATCTGCTGAGGAACCTGGACCACACCCTGGAAGGTTTTTGTTTCCTGCATTGGAACGTTCAACAGATTCAAGCTTGCCCTTCATGATCTTAAGGCGTTTGAGAACCTGCTGAACATCTTGGTCCATCCTGGCTCGAAGATCCTTCATGATTTTAGCATAGTGAACAATTTTGCTTTCTTCATTGGATTCTTACAATTTTCTACACAGCTTCTCAACTAGTCTCATATCTTCTTTCACATTCTCCACCTCGTCGAAGAATTTATCGAGGTTGACACGTTCCTTCCCCGACTCCACATCATCAATGTGGGACTGTTCTTTCAGGTCACTATATTTTTTGAAGGAGCTTGAGAATAATAGGTCGTTCATTTTGATGAACAATGACTAGCACTTTCTTTTGTGCGTGTGTTAATTGATTTCTTCTTTTATTGGCAAAGCGAGTAAGGACACAGATGGTTTATGCTTTGTGTTCCTTCACATTTGCATTGCCTGTGTCCTTGTCCTCCTATGGATTATGATCAAATTTTCCAACGGGGAGGAAATTGAAGGTGACAAAAGGCAAAAGCAACTAATTGTAGCCAACAAAAGGCGTTGACGCAAAAGTCCTTTTTCTACTTGGGGTGGAGATATTAGAGGTGCATGGTTAATGTGAAAGCCAAATCAGCTAGATACTAATCATAGAAGGGCGTTTAGAATTTAGATATACCAAAGGTTGCTCCTATATTAACAATTGGCAATGCAGTTTTTTCTGGTAATCTTTTTTTCCTGTCCCCTCAGCCATTTTCGTATTTTGTTTTATACTATTCTTGAGCTGAGCTGAAATTAAAATTATCTCAAATTTCGAACACATGTTCTCACCAAATATATTAGGCAGGATGTAAGAAACTTACATTGCTGAGTCATTTTCTCCATATATTTCTATTTATTTATTTATTTATTTATTTATTTATTTGAGTTACAATATGTCTATTTATTTTTAACATAAAGTGATGTAACTAGCATTTAACTTTAAGATTTTATAATTTAAATTTTAATAAATTTATATAGTAAGAATTTAAATTTTTTAAAAGATTTTATAAATTTATAAAATTTGAAAACACTATAAATTTTTAATAAAATATTTAAAATTATAAGAATGAATGAAAAGATAAAAAAAATATGATAAGATTTAAGTAAATAAAAAATAAGATTAATATATTTTTTTAATATTTTAATAATAATTTCATATTTTTTTATGCTTGTCATTCATACATTAATATCTTTTTATTCTCACTCTTATGTTTAAATATATTTAAAATTATGATCTTCGTTATTTAATAACATTAAAAATTCGTAAATCATTTTAATTGAAAATTTATTATAATGACATTTTTTGAAAAAAAAAAAAAAGTTATAAATATTTATGTCGCTCTCAATGAATAAAAGTGTGACAACCACCAAAAAAGAAACTCAAGAAAAGTAAAAGTTTGGATGGAATTGTTTGATAAATATGATATTTATTTATTCTACTAAATATTTACATCAAATTTATTGAAATCTATTTTAAAAAATATTCCATCAAAATTTATATATTTTTTAATAGCATAAGATTTTTTATAAGTTATAAAAAATCTTAATTGAATACTACAAAATTTTGTTGTCTTTCTTAAAAATTCATAACAATCCTAATTGAATATCATAAGACTTGTTTATATCATTTAAAAGTCTTGATTGAATGTCACAAGACTTTTTTATATGATTTTTAAAATTAAATCTTTAAAATCTTAATAAATACACCTCTTTAGATATAAGAGTAAATATATTAATATGATCATTAATCAATTTGTTTATTTTTGTATTTTTGACAAATATTTATTAATAGTTTCATAAAAAAGTAATGAAAAAATGAAATATTTAAGGTTAATATGAAAAAATATTAATCATATAAACTTTATTAGTTATTTTTCATATCTTTCATGCTATAAGTTATCTTACCCTTGTCTATCACTAGAATTTTAGACCCAAACTAAGATAAAGTATTTCATAAGTGGTTCAAGTGAAGCACAAAAAATGACCTATCATAGTAGTAATTTTAACTTGTTAGATTTACTTTACATATTTATTATATATTCTTTGAAACTTTTATTTTTAATAATCGATATTAATGATTCTCTTTATCTTCTACTCTCTCCTGTCAAAACTATCAAACTATCTCAAACAAAAACTCATTCAAGAAAATGGTTTTCTCATAAAAAAAATTCACTTCAATAACCAAAATTCATAAATATCACAAATTTGTAAGAACAAACCCAACATTCAATATCACTGTATAATATAATGATATTACTATACACTTAACATAATTTCCTTAAGATAATCGTATCCAATTTCAAATGAAACAAGGAATGGTATTCCCAAAAAAAATTGTATAACTCAATTGGTGCAATAGGTTGAAAAAAGAAATAATAGTATATATAATTTTAAAACTAAAGGAGTAATAAGAAAGCGTAACAGTTGTAGACAAATTAATGAAAGCCAACACAAAATAAGAAAAAGATAACAAAAGAACTAGAGAGAAAAAATATGCTAATTCTTTGGAATGTTCTTTCCAACAGTTAAAGGTTGTAGAAACAATAAAGTTTCATATCAAATGTAATATTAAACATGGAGGTCAATAATGAATTTTGATTTTGCTACCACCTCTTGTCAACTCCCGCAGAAGATGAAAGACCAACAATGAGGTCATCACCATCGTTTGCAATGATCATCATTGGCCTCCCCTAAGACTACATCTCAATTTCTAATTCTGGATTTATGATGTCATTCCTAACATTTGCATCGACCGTAATGTCATCTACTACATCACTTATGGAAGCAAGGAAATTGCCAACACTGTCCTCGTCACTAACTCTAACCATCCTTCAAAATAACCATTAATTCCAAAAAGATTCTTCCTTTTCCTTTTCTCACTTAGAGTTTTTAAATAACCATTTTGACCAAGGTGAGGAGGAAGTGGTTGATATGAGAGGCGTGGCAAACTGTACAAGAGATTTCTTCCAAAAGACTAAAGATTTAATTGCTAGATACGCAAACTCCATCACCTTCACCAAGGTCTCTTCCATACAACTAATTCTATAAGCTTTACAACGCAAGGACCAAAATTTAATTTTAAAACTAATTATTTACAATTAAATTTAACCCACCAAACAAGACATAGTCAGTCAAAGATCTCAACCGTTGATTAAAAAAGCCTTATCTTTGATAGTATATTAAGGTTATTCACCCGTCAATCACCTATTAAACGGTTGGTTGACCCTAGAATTCACCGGAATTTTAAAGGAGAAAAAAAAAACTTTACATGCCACTCCTGTGTCTTTCATCTCAAAAAATGGGTACATTGTTAAAGTGTCTTTCATGAGTAGCCATCAGGAGTCCGCTAGAGGAAGATTATCAATTACGTTTAGCAAATTGATATAAAATACTACTTGTCGAACACAAGGGTAGATTAATCAATCCAAATCGACCATGCCAGTTCACAACAGCTACGATTTGAACATTTATACGAGTTTATAGGGTAAAATGCAGTTGATATAGGACAACAATGAACGAGTGCATTTTCCCTTAAAACAACCAATATTCCTCGGCCATCATTGGTTGTATACAGCAAAGGTTGCTTGCTGAAAACTCGTAAAATCGTGCCTCCAAATTTCCAATAATAAAAAAGAAAAACAGCGAACAGAACTTACAGTTACTAGAAAGTATAAACATCTTACAGGCTAAGAATAAATTGGGAGAAATTAGGCATAGTTACATTTTCAACGTTGTTGAAATCAGGTGGCACGGTGAGCTCTCAAAAGAAACTAAACAGCTTCAACCCACTACCCCAATTCAGCTGCATTTCGTAGTTTTCCTACACAAACTACTACGACGCCCACTTATATCTGCAGAATATATTGGTTTCTCACCATTTTTTCCTACCCCTCTTTATGTACAAACATGAAAAAGCAAGAAGCCGAAGTGGATAAAATGTACAGCAAAATCTTTCCCCACTTCAATATAGCTTTGCAAGAACGTATCAATTACGGCTAGCACCAATACGATTCACACATTCATAGACAAAGATTGAGCATGTTCCTTATCAGTATTATGACTACTACTGCCATGGGCAACACCATTGCTAAGTTTATCTTCCCTCATTACATCTCCTACCAGCTGTGATTGACTGCCTGATGAATCTACAGTACCTGAGTTCACAGTCTGCTGCTTGAGATACCTCTCAGAAGCATCATGGAGCAACTTCATCATGCCGCCAGAATCTGAACCAGGTGATAATTCTTCTTCTCGCTCTGGCTGGATATTGAGGTCAATTTGGCCTTTGAATGGCGAAGCAGATGATTTTATTCGGCTAGGATCATCATCAGAACCATCATTTCCCTCTTTGTTCTGGTTTGGGCTACTATCACCTGTGTTACTACAGGGCAAGGAATCTTCATCAAGCAAAATTTCAGATGAAGGTAATGGTTGAGGATGTTGTTGTTGCTTTTTACGAGTTGTCTCTGCTTCTTTCTCTGATTGTTTCTTCTCACGCCTTAACATAAGGGTACGGAAACGTCGCTTCACTGTTAAGCATACATTACATGTGCATGTCTGCTTATGCTTGGGACCCTTTCCACTGGGAGGTTGAATGCAAACAATGCAAGAGCAACCAGGTCTATGGCGTGGGTGTTTAGTTGTGGCCTGGGCGGATGCTGGGAGTGCCTCACCCTCTCCCAATATAGCTAGATTTGCAAGTGTGTCAAGTCCCTCCAAAGCTTCAGCATTATCAGGAACCTGTTTGGCAGCCTTCATTTTCTTGGGAATAGCTGCCAAACAAATGCATTTAAAAACATAGTTTTCATACCCTAATTTTGCAATTCCTTACATTAAACTCTGCATCATACATGACGAGGAAACTGAGACATTTGTTCAAGTGAAGCAATCAAAAAATTCAAACCTGAATTACAAGGAGGTAGCAAATTCTCAAGTTGCTCTGCTGTCAGCTCTTGCGCAGCTGAACAAGAAGCTCTGGCAGCATAGAAATTTTAATAAATAAAAATAATGCAATAATACAGTGGTTACATACTAACATAGGTTTATAAGTTTGAGCAAATGATTCTGTGGGACAGCCTTGTTAGATTTGATAAATTAATCACGTGCCTTGTGCAAGTAAACATGAGCTAAGTTGAGGGATGAGGGTAAAAATTGACAATGTATCTAGACAGGATGCAACAGTATGGTAGTGTCAATTTTTCAAACCCCTCTCCCCACTTATATTTTCTCTCTCTTGCCAACCACATCCTAGACGGGGAAGAATGTTACTTAGTGTGTTCTACAATAAATTAAAATAGATAAATAGTTCATATCACAAAAATATCACCAAAAGAATCATAGCTAAATAACGAACCTTCCTACCAAAGTCTAAATATCAGTGCAGCATATCTCATGTATACAATGTGTTAGTAAATAACAAATATCTTAGGAAATTTATTAGTATCTTATTTGATCTTTTATCATCTTTTTTTGGTTTTTCTTTTTTTTTCTTGGTATCTTTAAGTTATAGTTTTCTTATTTTAGGGTTAGTTGTTTCCTTGTAAAAATAAGACTAGAGAATGTATTTGGTGTGATACAAATTAATAAAATTTGTGCCCTTTCAACTCAATGCTAGTCCATAGAATTTTTGCTTGAATCCAAAATATAGCAAGACATACATTTATATACTGCCACTCTATTATGAAAATAATCATATGTACATGTTAGCTAAATGTATCTAAGGCTCAGAAAACACCCTCTTGAATATGACGGATCACCTTTAGTCCTTACTAATGGTCTAAAATATGAAATGCATTCTTATTCACTTGGGAACTTATTAATTCAATGTGTAATTGCAGCTCAGGAAAGAAGAAATTAATGATAACATAGGAGACCAAAATGCCTATGAGAATTAAGATAATGGACCACTCTTCTTACCTTTCTGGATCCCACGAATTATCAGAACATGTCCATTTTGATGGAAGAAGTGCACTTGCTGGCAATTTGCGCCACTTGAAACAATCTTCACATTGAGCCCACTGGATCTTTTCACTGGCACAAATAAAGATCATTGCTGGCAATTAATTTACTGTGGTTAAATCAAGAGAAAATATCACCCAGTCTAAATGAGAAATTAATGTGTTTCTGAGGAACTTAGTGAAAAGACAGGCACAACAATAAAAAATATATACATAACATCCCTCAGAAGGTACAGAAACAATCAAAACCCAATGCTGTGTCCAGGTGAGAGCAGCCGCATGAAATCAAATCCATTATATCATCATAATAATCAAAAAATATCCTAGGTTTTTATTAGCAGTGCTATGCATACAAGAGAACATCACCCCAAATTCAACAAATAAAGAAAGTGATAAAAATCTAATCAAGGATAAGTGATTTACCCCACATTATCACTGGTAAAAATTGTTGGCTTCCCAAGCACCGGAGCTTCCTGTAAAAGCATTCTCAGAATAAAGGTTTCCATAATGCAAAATAATTCCCAGATCTTTCAATCAAATAAAGCACCAAGAAAGATGACATCAAAGGCAGACACTAAAATTCCAATCCAACATAGGATGTACAACTATAGAGACTTGACTTCAGCATTTTAAGCCAGAGATGTGTTTTAGTTTAAGGGTTGGATGATAAGGAAGAAGAAAGGTGTCAGAATTTGAAGATTTAGCACACATAATCCTCAACTAAGACCAGTTGAGGATCATTAGTCTCCTTTCTTCCCTTCTCTTTCCTGTCTGCTCAGCCAGTGTGACTAGTGAACTTTGGTATTTCTACTCACAAATCTTATACAGTAACATATTGATTGACTATATTTCAACTAAGATTACATAGTGGATTAGTTATATTGCCTGCATCATGGACACATCAGAACTATCATGTGGTTAGTTTTAAGTGACTATAAATAAAGAAATACTCTTCAAAGATGAAAACATGTTATCATTTATTTATTGGTAATCACGTTAAGAAAGAAAGTTTGAATGAAAGGTCTAGGTCATTATATCACTTAAAGTATAATGACATCAGCAATAAATAACACCTCCTGATATGAAGCAAGAATAAAGATACCTCATATTCCTCAAATTCAAAACCTTCAATCACCACAATGCTTGGAATGTGGCTAGGAGGGGGACGGAGTAGACCTTGAGCTTCTTGCCATGTAATTTTCAGCTCTATTAAATCCTCATTTTCAATTCTTAGACGTTTACTCTTTGAGCCCAATATGCTGCTCTTTCTTTTTCTAGAGATTAATGATTTGCTCCCCAGTGCTTCTTTTGCTATGTATCCTGACTTATCAACTTTAGACCATGAGTTAGGATCAGCCAATTCAACCTAAACGACAGAAGAAAAATGCAACCATGAGAATAACTTAAATGACAAACATTAGCAATTACAATGCAGTTAGCTATTTGATACTAACTTCACCATGCGCAGAAAATCCATTTCCAGTCTTATTGGTCTCATTGTCCTGCAAAAAGAAAACATGCACACAATAGATGTAAATTTTCAGTATACAAGTTCAAAATTTCACCAAAATATGTAAATATATACAGGAATCTTTAAAAATACAAAATATGCAAACAAAAATAACATTATTTACTAAATTGACAACTATGCAGACTATAAGATCAGCCATAGTAAACTATGCTGAGTCAAGTCCAGACAGTATACAAAGTTGAAGTCCAATATATGATAGGGCATGATAGAAACTTCAGACTACCCAAAAAATCTTAATTAAGGCAAGTGCTGAATTTGTACACATGTCTCCTAACTAATTTAACATGTATAATTATCCACATACATATCCAGCTGACAATAGACCTAAGCAGACAATGCTTCAATCAATTATACACAATTTATACTAAAACATATAGATAAACCTCAGAAAATTATACATTGCAGCTGTTCAAACAATTACCTGATCAGATGGCACAGCACTTGAAGCCTTTCTAAATCCCATAACCAACCTTCCCTCTGGCTCCAACCGGCTAAATGTTACTGAGAAAAACAATTCAGGTCAGCCACAAAACTAGAACTCAACTAACAACCAATCAATCACAAGAAGATGGTGGTACAACACACAGAAATGTGAGGGGGGAAAAGACATGAGAACATAAGACAAAAGGATTCAACAGGGACTATCTGAGGCAAGACCTTGAGCATAATAATCTAGAAGTCCTGAATGCAAGCATAAATAATATGACCAGCTTTAAAAGGCAAATTTATCGCGGAAGAAATTTTAGAAAACCAAAAATCCTTTTAATTGAATAAAATAGAATTGAGTTCATGTGTGAAAGAATTCCAAAGTAGACGGGCTGTTGGAAATGAAGAAAATTAAGAATATTTTTAGATTGTCTTAGAATATCTTTCTTGGTTGTTTCCTTACTTTAGGGCCTGTTTTTGCACTTCTTAACAAAGAGAGAGCTTTTTTCAATTAAAAGATATGTTCAGAAATGATAATCATGCAAGTTTTTTGTGGAAAAGAGCAAAAAAAACTGTTTCACTAGCTTATAAAAAGTAGCTAGATAAATGTTGAATAATAAAATCACTATTTTTCTAGCTTAAACAATTGAACTATTAACTTGGCAGTTAGCCTTGTTGATAGTGGGATTGGGCTTGTACAAGCAATATTAATAATTTACCTAATTATTAGCATATGACTATGAGGTTCAGGTATTGTAGCATATTACATCCAAATAATGTATTCAGTATTACTGTTTGCCATCTTTATCTCTTTTTCTTCTTTTCCAACACCATAAAGAAGGTTCGTGCAAATCTGATTCATGAGGCTAAAGTTTTATTTAACAGGAAGGAAACAAGAAGAATACTCTTATATATTCCAATACATGAATCACTGTCATGACAATGTCTTACCAGTATCACCGGCCTGCAACTGCATGGACTGTATGCATGGAGTGACACCCTCTAAAACATACATTCTGCTGTTATTGTTTGGCCAGAAGCGAAATTGAAATATCCATTCCTTGCCTTTTGCATCAAGGATTTTAAGCGGCAATCCTTCAGGCTGAGAAATTGGTGGGAAGTAGGTCTGTCTCATGGAGCAGAATATAATATTATAACCATTGATTGAATATTCATGGAAAAAAAAAAATAAGATGACCATGCCAATTAGAAAACAAATTACCCTAATGTCTAGAAGCAATTTCACAAATTTACAGCAATCCAAAATAATACAGATGACTAAATTCTACTCTCCAATTATTTGAAACTATACTTGAGCAACATCAAGTACTTAAGAATTGCATAACATTATAGTATATATCATGGAAATAGTTGACTTATTAGTACATTTAACAGTATACAATTTTAACATGTTTCTGAAAAAGCCTAGTCTTGATATCCATAAAATATACAAGGGCAGCTCAGAAGCTTAGAAAAAACAGCAAGACCTGAAGCCTTTTCATCATTCAAATCCCAAATTGCCTTTCTAGATTTTGCCTCAAAATGTCAGGCAAGTCTCCTAGCCTTTTCATCCAGAATAAACACCAGTCTAAGCCCTCTATTAAAGGACTACAAAATCCTTTTCACAGTGTTGAAATGCCTATAAGTGACCTCAAATGCAACAAATTAAGAGTCCATAACAAACCTTTCTTCCACCTCTCGCTCTTTTAATCAAACTCTTCAAACTTTCTACTAGCTACTTCATGGAAGAAACTAGAGTTGGCCTACACATTCCTTTAGCCTATTTAAGCCTTATATCTACCACCAACCAATCCCTTTTTCAGTATTGCCTCCTCCAAATCATTACTAATTGCAACTAGTCTAATATATCAATCATCTGATCAACCACTTTTAACAGTTTCTTATATCTAACAGTCCAAAAACCTTTTGCTCCACAGCTTCACCTAATCTTTACAAATAGGTCATAACTCATAACTTATTCCTGTATTTACATCATTCCTAAATTGTCAACCAAGTCAACACCATAAAGATCGCTCCAATGAACTGGATATAAAATGAGTGATGAACAACAATAAGCCCACACATAGGACCTCAAATAATCTTGCCAAACACCAAAATTTCATCTGAACATGTAATTTAGGGGTGTAATCCCACTCTTAAGTCAGTTTCTATGGCCAAGGTCATGTCTTCTCACATTGATATTTTCTTGGTTCCTACTCTCTGGAACTGAAAAGACACTATTCCTGATCACAAGTTTGCAGCTAACCCCTTCCAGTCTACTACATGTTTTGCAGAGGAATATAAGTGAGGAGAATATTATTATTATTAGGTCATATGAACTTAATAGTTACTACAAAAATTAGCTCCTCATTGGACAGTATATATTAATTAAATAATTTACATTACAAATAAGTCTATCAATCACAATCAGAGGGCAAAACAAGAGAATTGTGGTATGCAAGAATTACATAAGGCAGACAGTCAATTGTTATAATAATAAAATTATAAAGTATAAACTCAGTTTAATATGAACATAAAGCATCCACAGAACTTATACAGCTATACTCAAAACATAAATACTATCCCACTAGTAGCTTGAAGAATCTCAAGACCAACCTCAGCACACTTTTTGGGTAGCACTAAACGACCAATTCGCCCAGCGTCACTAGCACTCAAGGTTTTCTGAAACAAGGGAGTAATTACAGAATTTGAACTGGGATAAAGTTAAGATACTGTAGCTTCCAGTATGGCATTAAACATAATTGGAAAATGATGTGCATTAAAATATATATAAATATATATATAAGCCAACATTGCAATCATATGTGATTTGAAGGATACTCTATAGATATTTGCTGTAGCTCCAGATCAGTACACCTGGGCCAGTACCGTGGCAGTAACTGGTTTCTTCCTCGAGCATCTGCTCGAGGCCGCCCATTGCGAACCTGAGCCTCACCTGATGAGTCAGGTGCTAAATGCAAAGTGCCATTAAATTGCTTTCCTGGAGGTGGTGGAGTTTGTTGTGGATGAGTTCCAGTTACCCCAAGTTGACCATTTCTTTCACTTTGGCATGAATTAGGTACAGGCAAACCAAATGGTTGAGGAGATGACTCTTCCTTCAGAGAAGGAGGCTGTTGACACATATTTAAACATGAACTTGATTTATCCTCATTCCTCATTCCTGCAATATATTGAAGAATCAGATTATACAGTCATCTTCATGTTATTAAGAGATGACTCCACCTCCTAAACCAGATAGCAGAAAAGATAAAAGTTCAGACAATGTCAAAACCTGCATTACCATTCATAAGCATCATCTCCCGTGAACCAAGCTTGATATTCCAATTAACTGACATTCCAGACAAATCCTCATTTTTCTTTTCCAAGGCTGAGGTAGATAACCTTTCATTGCAATACATTTTGTCAAAGCTATTGGATAATTCAACTAAAGAAGGCACCTCTGGCATCAGGTCAGATGAAGAAGCAGAATTGAACAGACTGGGTGCTTGCTTCCATGGTACAGGACCTGATCCAGCTAACTGACTCCATCCTTTGGCAGACAGGTCTCTAAGTCTATCCGATAAACGACTTTGAATGGAAAAAGATTGTGGCCACGGCAGGTTTGATGGCTGAAATACAGATAACAGAATAGAGTTACTATGCCACAATTGTTTCATCCAATGATCCAAACAGGACAGAATAATGAGACATTGTCCAAGCATCATGTCACAACAATCAATTGCAGTTTAATTAGTTGCCAAGGAATTAAAGATTTAAAGGTATAAGCCAAAGTGACAGAAGGGCTTTTCCAAGTAAGAGAGAGGATATTTGTAAACCCTGGGTAGAAAAACAAAGGCAAGCCCAGACTGGTTTGATATTTATAAAGTTAGACATCCCAAAACGAAACAGTATTAAATGCAACATTCAATATAATTGATTCTGTTGATTTTTTTTTATGTAATTATTATTGTGAAAAAGAAATGAGAATTCAGCTTCAATATTTTTCAATTTCATCAACTTCGTCACATACTTCTTGTATGGACTGGTCCTTTTCAGATTTACTTTGAAGGAAACATTTAGCTTTATACAAGAAATCAACAATGAAATGGAAACTTCAAGAGTTCATTTCACTGGAAATGGAACAAAGAAGTCATGCATATAACCCACAGGACACTCATGCATGCTATACTAAGCACCAAAAGTTAAGCCCAAACACTGGAGGGGAAGGAATAAATATCCTATCAATCGAGAAACTTACCAAAATAATATTTTTGCGGGCACATGCATAACATTCAATCCCTCCGGGATCCAACAGCACAAAGGCATGACTTGAAACAATACACCCACAATGAATCCGCTGCAAAGAATGAGTAATCATCAATTAGAACTACAAAAAAGCTTTCAAGCAACATTAATCATCAGTTAAAAGTATAACCACATAATTCAAACTCAGCTTAGGGAACCTGTATAAAGTCCTTTGCATCAAGCATGGTAACAACATTAATAAAACATTTCAAACAGCCATAAAAAAAGATTTGGCTCACCTTTCTACAAGTCTCACAACTCCTCCAACCAGAAGCATTTGAGTGAAAAATGTCACAGAACCTCCCTTCTTCAAAAGCAGAGCTAAGTATCACAGAACAAAACCAAATTTTACAAAAGGAATAGCACAGATGCATCACGCAAGAAAACAATATCAAAACACATATGATAAGCAGCAGGCACAATTATTTACATAAGGCCAATTAAATTCTTGATCAAGACATTCTTTATCAAGTACAAAAGACCAAAGAGTATTCATTTGCTCTTTTTATAAAGAAAAATGACTTCAAAAACCATCACTGAAAAAAAAAAAGAATAACCTCCATTACTTAACATCTACTGAAGCAACAGAAAAGACAGCAATCATGACTCATTTTTAAGGAGATCTACAACTGGTGAAGCAAAAAGCAATCATCCATTTAATATTAAACTTTAGTTTACTGAGGCCAGTCCTGATATTACTCAATGCAATTCCTGATTCCTATGGAGAGGAATTTCTTTATAATAAAATAAAATAGTGCCCAAAAACACAATTGGGTAATAGTTTCTTTAGTTTCCCTCCCCCTCTTCAGAAGAGACAATTTCTCCGTGCTAAAATGTAGTTATTAATAGCACATAGCACACTTACAGCAATAAGGCTACACCAAATAGCACATTGCATAGCACTTTTGAAAAATGCAACACATTAATGTAAATACTTTTGCTGAATTTAATATAATTCAAAATGAGAATAACATGTAAATAAACTACTAATGTACAGTGAAAACTAAACTTACAGTGAAAAAAATTCATACAGCTCCAAAATAACCAAAATCTAAATGATTAACCATAAAGCATAATGTTAAACATTTTATAAAATATAATTATCATTCCTCAACTCCAAAATATAATTATCAAACCATCAATGTTGAAGGAGTTCGAAGTATTGGCATAGACCTTAGTTGACTACAACAACCCACTATTTTCCTGCTAGGCACAATTGGTCACATGGCACAATCATCATTAAGCTCTACTAAAAACCAAATTTTCAGCAAAACAATTTAGCCCAAGTTACTTTTTAAAAGTTTACCCTCTCAACATTTCTTAGGTCTTCCTCTACCCCTTTCATCAGACTACCTTTCAGTTGATCCACTTTCTCATTCGAGCCTCTTCTAATCACATGAACAAATCACCTAAGCCAAGATTCCATTATCATCTCCTCGATAAGTTACACTCCAGCAGTCCAAACTCTCTCCCCAGGCATCTCCACTTCTAATCTTGAAGTTTTCTTGAATGTCTACTTCAGCATTCCCATCTCCACTATACTTTTGTTTACCCCTTGAAGACCACTCTTGTCCCTATATTTTTACTAATATGAATCATTGCTGGTCTTATAGTCATCCGCTAGAATTTTCCCTCGAATTTGATAGGCATTGTTATATGAGAGATACAGAAGTTGACAGAAAAATCAGGCCTCAAACTCAGTGATGGTCCATCTTTTATTTTAGATAACAAGTAGTGCAGGGACTGGGGGAAAAAATGGGATTTAAGGTAAACCACGATCCGAAATTTAAAGAGGCCAGGGACTGATAAAACTTCAAATAATACAAAAACTTTAAAATAGTGCATATGGATAACATAGCAAACGAAATACCAGCACTAAGAAACTTTTCACAGTACAGTTGGGTAGCACGAAGACCAGTTGCATGGGCCATATCTCAGTATTAATTACTATGCCACCAATGCCCACGCTTAAACAAACACCGTGAGCACTGGAGTTCATACAAAATTTCTGTTCTAGTTGAAATATCGACAAGAAACAGCTATGAATCCACAACCACACAATTTGAGAAGCACCAATTCCATCTCTATGCTTAACTTAGTTCCAAATTTGAAACACTACAGAATTAGAAAAGCTCCAATTACATTTCAGACTGCAATAACTGTAAGAACTAGGGAAATCAAAGAGGCGTGTGGAACCCATACCGCCGGACCCCCATAGAAAAAAGAGAAAGACCTTCGCTATTTAATTCAATATCATCATAAGTTTATCTCTTTCGTTCAAAAATAAATATCTAATTCACAGCACAAACCTAATACGCTCTGAAAAAGATTATTTTTTTTTTTCCAAAACAACATACTAAAGGTCCAAAGCAGTAAACTTTATCCAAATTTGCAGGAGGAATGCCCAAACCTAGAAACCTCAGCTAACTAATAATTCCAATCTCTTAAACTAACTGCCACGTGTAACTTGCTCCAAAAATCCAAATTAAAAAAAACAGAAACATGAAAATAAAAATTTATTTTTTATGAAAAAAATGAAAGAAGAAATAAATAGGAATTTTTGTTTTCCAAAAAAAAATTCAAATAGAATACTGTATGAGTCAACAAAATAGTGAAAGTTGTAAAATTACTAACCCGCATCGATCACAAAGCTCGGCTAGTTCCCCGCTACGGAGTCTCCACCCTTTCTTAGGTCTTTCTGGCTTCAATTCCTTGCAGTCAGAATTGAAGCATAGTTTGGAGGACGAAGACGAAGCCGAAGCCATAGCGACTCTGAACCCCAACAAATCCACAACCGCAACGGTTGGTGCGGCCTGATCTGCAATTAGCGAGAACAGGAGGAACGAGAGAGAGAAAACGAGGAGGGTTTTAGAGAGAGAAAGTAAGGGCGAGCTAAGTAGTGAGTGTTTTTTAAGTGAGAGAAAGTGAGAAAAAACGGGGTTTTTAAAAAGTAGTAGTTGTTGTACCAATACTGTTCATTCGGCGTCGTCGTTTCTCTCTCCCTCCTTTTCATAACTTTTCTCTCTCTCTCTCTCTCTCTCTCTCTCTCTCGCTCTCCTCTCTTCTCTATTCTCCACGGACAAAATGGGAAAATTTCACATATCATTACTAAAACTCTCTTACACCCTCTTTTTCTAATTAACAATTCAAACCTGAAGAGATTCAGATTCACATTTATATAAAATTTCAATCAATAATTAAGATTATGTTAGAGAAAAAGGCGTTATTAATGTTTTTTTCTCCTTATTATTATCATCTCATAAAAAAAAAAAAAAACAACCAGACTTTTAAAACACACTACGCCACCAGTCTTATAGTCTTTGTCCGTTTTCATATTAAAGAAGACATCGTAAAAAAACAAACACGATAGATTGATTTAATAAAATAACAAAATTGAAAGATATCTAAAAGTTACGTAATATATATTATTTTAAAAAAACTACCATATAGTTTATGTTATAGTATGTAACATTTTATAAAAAAAGAAAAAAAAAATATAACTTGGCTATTTTTTTCACTTAGTAACATAGCAAGTCACCGTAATCTTAGAATCTAAAAGTAGAAACGCAGTGGCCAATATAGAAGGTGGAACTGAATGTATCTTACAAACTAGAATCGGTGGGTGAAACTCCAATGTTATGTTAGGAAGTAAAATTTGGGGATTCAGTTGGAAAAGTGAGACGGGGAAAACACGACAAGGGTAGATCGGTAATTATAGGGGGTTTGACTGGTGCCGGACGCGTTGGAATCGAAGTTGAGGAATTAGGATAATGGGAGCACGTGGAAGGAATGATAGGGGTTAGGGTTGAGGGATGAGGGGCGAGTGAAGTAATGTTATCACGCTCTGAGAGTGGGGATTGTTAAGTTAGAATGGCCAATTATATTGCATGGCCCGCGAGCTCACGCTACGCAATCACGTAATTCGCAACTCCCAAAACCTACTTCTACTTGTATGGTCTTTAATGGACGCGGCTTTAAACAACACGCGCTTCTTGTTTTTCTTTTTTCCTTCTTTTTTTTTTTTTTCTTCAAGTTTTGACGTGATTTTTCGAATAAGAACTTATGCGCCCCTGTTTGTTAAAAATAACGTTGAGCAAATTAATTCCCATGTTATTTGTTTTAACGTCAGAAAAATATGTAAATTTCATTTTTATTACGAAAAATAATAATATAGATTATTAGATTGTATTTAAGTAATTAAGATTAAAAAATAAATTTATATGACTTATTTAAATGGTTATATGACCATTAATTAGCTTATAATTTTAACTACCTTTATATATATTACAAAAAAACTGACACTTATTTTTCTCTGTATATTTTCTAAAATATTAAAATAAAATAAAAAATAATAAAATTTATAATGTTAACAAGTGATCTGTGAAGGTAGTTAAAAAAATAAATAGCAATTTAGAGATGTAGTTTTAGGAAATAAAAATGGAAAAAAAAATGTGTAAATCAAAATTTCATATTTCTTTTATACATTGTTATAAATATACAGATTTATAATTTTCATATTTTTATGTATCTTAAAATTGATTTTTCATTCCTTATGACTTTTATTTTTCTGTTACTATTGTTGTCGGGACTTGAGTCAATAATAATGCAGTGGCGTGGAGATTATGCTCAAAAATAAAAATAGAATCATGGTCAAAACACGACTGGTCTGTTAATTAAGATCGGAATATAATATGTATATTATCAAATTACATAAGCACATATAGTATTGTTAAACTTTATAATCTGAGAGAGACAAGAAGTTCTAATAAACCCTTAAAATTGAATTTTATTATCATTTATATTTATATATATTTATTTGCAATGACACGATACCAACATTTGATTATTCTCTTATAACTTCAACTTGTCATAAATGGAATTTGAATACAAAACACGTATCTATCTAAAATTAGTGTTCCTTGCATGACAATTAAGATTCCATTTATTTAAAAGATATAATTGAAAAGTTTGGAAATAATTTAAATAAAAAAATTAAAATCCATATAAAATAATGTTAGCATCTTATTATTACTGAAAAAATTAGTTTTTAAAATGTCATAAAAAAACTTACTAAAATATGCATATTAAGTTTTTATAACAACATCACATATTATACTTAATTTTATTCGTATGAATTATTATTTTTCTACTTATAAAGATATAGGCAAGACTATTTATATGATTTTCTTGTATATAAACTTGTACAGAATTCATAAATGTGAAGTTAATTACCATATCATTTATTCTTGTATATTAAATTAGAATGTAGTCATTTGAGAATAATTTATCTTAATTAATATCAAAAATCAAATTTATTAGATTTTAAATTAAAATAAAGCTATTTTCAATAAAGGTTGGAGATAATTTGGTATCCGTCAAGAAATATTTATGATTGAAGTGTTCTGAGAATCATGTATGCAACCAACCATGCAAGTGAGTACTTTGCACATATCCTCGTTTTATAAATAACATGCATAATTTTTACTTTATTCTAAATTTTTGCACATCAAGATTCAGACAACCCGTGTTCCATGCTAGAACAAGTAGTTTTGGAGTAATGGATCTTCCAACTAAATACATGCATTCAAGTTGAAAATGACAAGGCCAACAACCAATTTGACAAGTGTTGGAAAATTCTATAGTCGTCTTTAATTATAGCTGAAGATGAACCAGGACAAGAAACAAATTGATTTTTCGTCTGTTGATATGATAAACACTAGAGTGTGAGAGATAGGCACACGTTGTTTAGCACAAAAGTGATTAACAAACCAATCTCGACCACATCTAAGCATCTATGATCCATGCAGCAACAACGTTGTTTTCATATTTGGTTGTTTCCTCCGAAAAAGCAACACGTTCGCATAGTGCCCGCTGACGGACTACCACACATTGTCGATGATATATACCCTTTTTATTATTGCTACCAGTTGATGATGCTAGATTAATTCAAGGTTAATACAAATCTGTTCGAAGTATAATTGATCGGCTACATGAATATTGAAACATGTTTGTATATAAAGGATGAGTGAAGATGCATGTGGAGATTTAATTTCCTTTTGTTCTATGCCAGGTTGATGAGGAAAACAGGAGTGCGAGACTAATCCAAACTTATTTTATGGGGATTTTCTTTTCACTAGAACATTCTTTAATTCATATCCAATGTTAAAATGTACTTAACTAGGATGTATGTACTAAACCGATCGGTTTTAAAGCATTGATACATTACCAATTATCGATCAATACGTACCCTCAATAAATATCATGTTTAAAATTCAATATTTAATAATAATGTATAAATATTATTTTAGGGTAAAAGCGTGGTGTCTTAACCTAAAACAATAAAATTTTTATTTTAGTTCTAATACCTACGAATGACTCACATTTATCTTTCAAATAAATAGTTTGAACCTTGGTTTGTAATTCGCGAGATTTTGTGTGATCAGCCACGATCAATCCTTTAGTTATGATGTATCAATATTTTGTTTAAATTAAATATATTATTAGGCTTATAAAATAATATTTCACTCAAGTGTGTCTTAATGACTAATCTACAAAATATCAAAATATATTGAATATTTTTATATGTTTTAATGCATTCATTAGATAGAATTTTGTGAGAAAATAATTCATTTATATGTATTTTCATGTGATTTCTTGGTTTAAAGCTTTTAAATGAAAAAGATAATGTAGAGTAAGAAAATGAATAATATTAACAAGTTTTAAATTTCAAATTTAAATGTATTTTAACATTTTTTTTCTTTGTTAAGGTTATAAGTTAGATTTTAGTAATGTGATTGAGCTAGTGTTGATATTTATGAAAAATTTAAATAAAGATATACATTTACACTTTTTGTGAAGAGACTCTAGTTGTATTTAATGTGGATTATAACAAAATTTAGTTTGTAGTTGAAGTTGATGTGTTGTTTTGACAACCATACATGAGTGTAGTATTTTGAACATATATCAAGTTGTGAAAATTGAAATAAAGTGAGATTAATGTCAAAATTTTAAAGATAAATTTATCTATAATTTTCATGATGATACCTAAAATAAATTTGACCTTCATCATGCCCAACATAACGAGAGAGCATACTCATGACCTAAGAGGTTAACACTTGCAAACATTATGAGGATTTGACACTTTGCGTCACTATCAATTCATAACTACACTAAACACTTATTTTGGGGCAAAATTCTAAGCCCAGTGTGAAATTTAAGTTTGTCCAACACTCTTGTCAACACCTAATTTCTTTAAAGTAATCAAAATAAAAATAAAAAAAAATCTAAAATAAAAATGAGAGAAAATAAAAATAAATATGGCATAAAAAGAAAGAGAGTAAAAACAATAAACAAATATCCTTTTCATAGTTAGTTTGATCTAATATAATCTAAAGTTTCAAAAAAAAAATTATTATGATTGTGACAATTCCAATATAATTATACATCACCGAAATTCACTTAAATGCAAAATAAAATATGGTTTTAGATATCCTGTTGACTATCTAATAAACACAAGTAAGGGGAATCATTCTCTACATTGAAATTTGAAGAAAATAGAAGTAATCCTTAAAGGTTTATGATTTAATCCTGTTTTTTCTCTCTCTCTCCTAAATTTGCTTTCTTTATTTTTTCTTATGGGACTTTAATTTTTTTCTCAAAGTTGGGATACAATGATTTTCAATTTGAACCTTTTACTTAGAGTCTCTAAGTATGTTTTTAGTTTTCTATTGATTGATCATGCTGAAAATTAAATTGTGACTTATATTTATAATTAATGAATTGAATTTTGAGTTTGCCTTAACTTATTGGTTATATATCTCTTGTGTTTAAAAACAAGGTTTAAATGTATATATTCTTTATAGTTTCTTAAATTTAATTCTTGCTTTTAATTACACTATCTCAGCTAAGGTTCACAATTGGTAGTAAAAAGTTACTTTTCAAGGAATTGGGGGTAAACTAATTTAGTAAAATTAAATGTTAATCACATGATTGGAAGGAATTTATGATTGAATGAAATTACATTAGGAAATAAGTAGAAGAATTATGAGTATACTCATTTTAAAATCTTGGTTTGTTTTAATCTTGATCAAAATACAAAACCTAAAAACAAGCATTTGTTCCTTGTTTATTTGATAAAAAAAAATTAATTAGTTCATTACCTTAGTTATTAAATAACAATCCTCTTAGAGACAATACTTATAATTATTATTTATTACTCATATGATTAATACATTTGTCATGTTTATAACACCTAAAATATTCTGAAAAAATATATATATATGTTGTGTTTGAAACACCTTAACTATTTTAGGAAAGAATAACAATATTATTTACATTGCACTATTAACTCAAAAGTCAAACTTGCATATAAAAGAAGTGAAGTTATGTTTTACTTAGGATAAAAGACTTTGTAATTCAGTTATCCTAAAAGTTGAAAAGAAAGAGTACGATTAAGAGTAATAACTAGAGTAACAAAAACAAAAGTAGTAAGAATAATAACAATAGTAGGATTAATAATAATAGTAGTAATAATTATAGTTGTAGGAATAACAAGAGTAACAATAATTGTAGTAATCACAACAGTAATAATAGTATTAGTATAATTGATCAAGTAAGCATATTATTGTTAATCTAATAATTTATAGTATCAATAATAAAAACAACAATAGTAGTAGAAATGATCAAGTACATTTTTATTGGTCTAATTGTTGGTAAATTTAGTGTTTTTTGTGTGAAAATTAACAATAAACTTATCAATAATATGTTATTACAAATTAAGCACATGTTTAAGTGAAATTTCATGTGTGAATTATACCAATAATAACTATTGATAACTAATTTATTTATAACTTCGATTTTCAACACTATAATCAAGATTATTTGGTCATTGGTAAAGATAAATTTATTTTAGCTATAATTCAACTGTCAATAATCAATTGATAACTAACAATTGAATTTTTGATTGCATATTCCCTTAATGATGGTTTAACTATTAATAACAATAGATTTAATATAGCTATAATATGATTTAAGGATATTCATGAGACAAGTTTGCTCATGTCCTTATCTTGTTCAAAAATTTTATAGAGTCAATATGTGACATTGAACTCAATCCTATTAAGATCCAACAAATATGAGACAAGATTAAGTCAATCTAACTTATTGACATATATATCAATCTTAATATTATATATAATTAAATTATAAAATTAAAAAAAGATACAATTACAATTAATGTATATTTTATAATATATATTTTCATATAAATATTATCAATATAAATATAATATCATATTAAATAAAATGTTATTTATAAATTAAGAAATTATATAATTAATATATAATTATTCTTAAAAAATATATATTGTGGGACTAAATATATATAACCAAGTCAAGTTGAATAAAGGGCCTAGTGAAAATTACTACACTTTACAAATTGTTAGCTAATTGAAGTTTGAGCACAATAAAGAAAATATCTAAATTCTACATGTAAAGAATGATTTGGATACTTTTAAAATTAGGAAACTAACCATCACGGTGTCCAGGAGTTAGTTATTTCCTTTGACATGATGCATATTGATAAAGATATCACCTATTCACATTAAATAAGTTAATAACCATTTCATTCTAACTAAAAACAATTAATATTAAATGTTTAAAAAAAATTATCAACCATAATAATTTTATTTTACTCGAACAAGAATTGGGTAAAAGATAATGAGTTTCATAAAAAATATTATATCACAGTGTATTTGACTAAATTTTTATAAAATAAAATGCATCTTCAAAACTTATCTATCATGGTTAAAGTTTAATGTTATTATATTATAAACATATATAATCAAATCAACATGTCATTTTATTAAAAAAAAAACATTTAAGTATTATCTGTTGTGCATAATTTGATTTGAACTAATAAATTATATAAATTAATCTCTTAAAAAAATTTAAAGATTGATAAAATCTCAAAAGCACAAATTAAAATTAAAGATATGTAAAATCATCATTGGTCTAGAGGTAGAATTCACTAATTAGATGTTCTTTGATTTTATTTAGTATAAAAAATTTAATAAATTTACAATAATATTATGAAATATATGATAATAAGGATTACTTTAAAATCTATAAAATGTGAGCATTTATGTAAATTTATAAATTAAATTAAAACCACATAAAGAATATGGTTTAATATTGTCTAAACCTATTTAATCTATTAACTTGAGTAATATTCATTAAACTGTAACACAAATATGGATTTGTGTGTTAATTTGACTTACTTTAGGTTAGAATCAAGTTGAGTGAAATTGATTTAATTACGTGTAAAACATATTAAATTAACCTAACTCACTTAATAACCTGAAACTCACTTGATCAAATTAAAGACTAGTTGTGTTGGGATGACTCGTGAGTTTAGAAAGAATAAATAAATTAATCACTAATAAAATAATTCATATATACATCAATGTGATCTAATGTTTCTCAATAAATATTTTATGTTGAATCCCTAACTACACTACTTTATTACTTATTGTCTCATTGCCTGCTTTTTATCTTTTTTTTATCAAAATCTCGTCCAAAATTGTTACACATGTCACCCTTATTCTAAATCATTGTGCATCGTTCATCTTATTTTCTTATTCATCTTCATTTACCTCACATGACGTTCTTTTAATTTTTTCATTGCAAACAACTTAACTATGAAACCTAAACTTAGATTAGATGACAAAGGCAAACACTACATCTTCTACATTAAAATGCAAACCTAAACTACAATCACCACTACTACTTTTGTTTAACAAAATTATAGTAATATGGTTATCTTTAAATAAACAAAATGAAACCTAATTTATAAACTATCAACAAGGGATAATAAAACATAAATGAATAAAAAAATATAAGATGATAAAAGGAGAAAAGGAAGAATGTATATTTACTATAATCAATTTAATTAACTAAAATCATATTAATTAATATATACTAGTCATAATTGTCTTGATTTAAATTATAATATATTTGCTATAATTACCTCATCTATCATATTTCTATATTACGTATTTTAATGAATTAAAAAATAAAAAAATACTTTATGTCTTGTTTAAAATGATTTTTCATTTTTAGTTTTAAAACTAGTTTTAGTTTTTATTTTTTTATTTTTATTTTTAAAAGTTATTGTATATTAAAATAAATAAAATGATTCAGGTGTTATTTTATTTCACTATTAAATAATATAGTAAAATTTATCAACACATAAAATAATTAAATCTACTAATAAAAGTAGTAAATTTTTTTTAAAATATAATTTTTTACAACCAAAATAAATATAAATAAATAAATAATTATATTAATAGTAAAAAAATAACAAAATCATTACAACAACAATAATAAAGATATATAACATATACTTATGTTTAATTTTTACAACTTATGGTAAGTTATGGTAGAAGTAACAATGACAATGAGTTGTGATGTTAATGATTGTGACAATGACAATAAGGGTTGTGGTGTTAGTGATGACGACAATGACACCAATAGAGGTGACAACGACAATGACAATTATGGTAATAAGTGGAGGTGGTGATGATAAGTGGTGGTTGTGGTGATTGGGGATGTTCATGACAATGACAATGAGAACAATTATTGTTAAAGATAATAAAAAATTATTTTTTAAAAAAATTAAAAACAAATTCGTAAATATTTTTTCTTGATTTTATGAATGTAATACTGTTTCAAAATTGAATTAAAATGATTTTGACTCTATTTTTGTCAAATATTTTTATTTTTAAAATCATATTTAGAAACTAAAAATTTGTAACCATCTCAAATGGTACCTTAATAACATTTTGACAATAAAATAATCAATATAGTATTGTTATATAATATTTGTCTAAATGGAAAAATATTAACTAATAATATAAAACAAAATCTTCATTTATAATATATAATGATAATCTATATTTTTATTTTACCTTTTTATTATTTTAGAATTCCACGCTAATAAAAAATATTTTTTATTAACATGTAATTATAAACATAAGCTAATATTACATTAAATACTAATAGAATGTAATAATAAATGATATGATATATCTAATATTATAATTCTAATTCAACAATTTAGTAATAGAATAATAATTTGATTTTTTTAAGGTAATACAGATTTAAGTATATATGAATATATGTTAGATGAATACAATATCTATTATATTTAATTATAGTAATATAATCGAGAATATAGTATTTATAAAATATTAATGTAATCTATTTGGATTATTATATTTATTATTATGTGTTAATAGAATTGTTATAAACTTAAAAGAATAATAAAATAATTATTTTTTATTTATTAACATGTAAATAATCAATTAGTATGTAATGTAATATTGATTTTTGTTTTCCTACAACAACATTAACTATAATGTACGATAAATTATTTTATATTAATTGATTGATTATAGTTATGCATAATATATATATATATATTTTATAAAAAAAGATTATAAGGTATTATAGAAATATTTAAAATAGATTAAAAATAATATATTCTAATAAAACAATTATAAAAGAATAAAAGAATATTTATATATTTAAACTAATTAATATTTAATTTAGTAATTAACATTTATTAAAAATTAAGTATTCATATTTTTGGTAAAAAAATTACTTTTTTTATCTGACGTCAATTTAATTAATAGTGATATTAATATAAATATATAATGATGGTAATAATATAATAGTTAACGAGACAAAAGAATCTCTGTTAAATGCTACAATATCAAATGTCTATTTTACTACTATTTTAAGTGAAAAAATTAAATGTTTTAGAAAATTTTATTTTTTATATATATAAATTTCTAATTAATAGTATATTTATTAGTGTTAGAAAATAAAATAAATAATATGTATTTTTTTATTAATTATATATATATATATATATATATTATGTATATACTGATTAATGTAAATTTTTAACCGATTCTTATAATTGTATTTAAGTTGATAGTTTCACATTTTTTGTTTAAAAGTTATAAGGAAGATGAATTTAAATTAATCTGAAGCCAAAACAAAAAAATCGTTAGAATTTAAAAGAATTAATAATCATAAAGATAATTTTAAGTAGCTAAATTAAATTTACATTGAATAACCTTATCAGGGTTATTTAAAAAAATCACATGAGACTTGATATTTAAGATAAGTAAATGATTAGTTTTTTTTTATCAGTAATAAAGGACTAAATTTATAGAAGGATAAGTTTCCTTTTAAAAATAAAGAGTTATAGTATATTTTTAATTTAATTTATTCATATGACTTTTATAGTTATCAGTAATAAAGGACTAAATTTATAGAAGAATAAGTTTTCTTTTAAAAATAAAGAGTTATAGTATATTTTAATTTAATTTATTCGTATAGCTTTTATAGTTTTTTGTTTGGTAAAAATCATGTATATCCTTCACGATAGATATTGTAAGAAGCAAAACTCTGCCATAATAATTTACATAACAGACCTATGGACAATAATGTTATCTCTTCGAGTGTACATGATTTTTTATATATAATAAAACATACAATAGAGTTTCATTTTGAAAGAAAAACATTATGCATAACCTAAGATTATCAATTGGACTCGATAGGCCTAATTATCTACTATATTTATGTAAAAAACTTTTAGTTTGGGCGGCTAATGTCAATATTCATAATTTAGGATGAACTTTAACTATTTTTCTTTTCAAGTAAAAAAAAAGTATATAACTACTATTAATTATAAGGGTAACCAAACATTACAAAAGTATAGTAGTTACTTTAAGTATTTTCTGAGTTTGGAAATTGTTATAACATGATAGCATTTGTGTTGAATTCCAAATGTTTTTAAGATTTTTTTACTATTTTTCCCATTCCTTTGGTTGGATTATTAGTTAGGATTAATTCAACTCCATATTGTCATGGTCATGCTTTTTTTCAAGTTTGTGTAAAAGGCGAGGTCAAAATCATCTTCTATCCCTTCATCGCAGACATAATGCCATATTGATACATACCCATCCATATTGCTTTATGGGCTCTATTGGAATTGTTTACAACATCAAATAAGATAGTTATGATCATTTACATGTGAATAATTAAACAAAATGGTTGTCATGATCAAATCAGCTACCCATTTTAGATTTTTTTTCATGGCATATGTGATCAAAAGAATGTCAAGTAGGATTTCAAGTAGAGAAAGACTTGACCTATCTTTTATGCTAATAATGGATTACATCATCTATTGCTTTGATAACAAAATATGTTTCACGTCCTTCATTGATTTGTTATGATAAACTCGTGGATATTCATCAAAAAGCTGAAAAATGAGTTGTTCTAGGTTAGAAAAATGTTGAATATGCAACATTGGAATATATCCTCCCATAAACAAAATGATAAAAAAATCAGCAATGCCCGTTATTTTGAAAAAAAAAAAATCATGAATATTAATAATTATAGATGTTTGATAACCTATATGAATGATTGATGGAAAGATACAGTCCATAGTGACAAATGGTTATTAGAGAAAGCATTTGGGGACCAATGGACAAAAATGGATAAAGGGCATTTCATTTTGTAACGTTGTAGGCAAGCAAGCATTTTTGTAATAAAAACAATTGAGAGATATGTTTTCCAACATATAAAAGTTAGTAGATAATTAGTGAAGAGGTGTTTGTATATATTGGAGACATTGTAATGAGGTTGTTTCTTAATCCTCATTCTATTGTTTTTTAATATATATGATGTTTTCATATACATCTCTATGCACATAATTTACATAAGGAGATTAATTTATGTAAGTTTTGTCATTATTTTTTCATAGGAAATAATATTGAGATAAAAATATTTGATTAGTTAAATTAAAGATTTGTATAGTTGTATAAAATATTTTATAATTAGGACTTTCTTAATTTAGTGTTTGATTTGTAATAGTAAAATACTATAAGAATAGTATTATGTATACAAAACAAATATGAATAAAAATCATAGAATTATATTATTTTTCAATTTGATATTAGAGCTTAGGCTCCTTCTTTTTTAATCCTTGAAGATATTTACTAAAAAAGATGGTTAAAAAACCAATTCTAGTAGTGATTCAATCTAAAGGTGTCTTCAACATAGGCATCATCCTTAATAAATCTAACTATGACTTATGGTCACAACTAATGGAGATGCACATTGTAGAGTGGAAAAATTATCCTACATCCATGGTAAGGTGAAACCTCTAACATAATAAGATGATGGATATGAAAAATGGTATGTTGAAAACCAAAAGGTGAAAAGATAGTTGTTGATGTCTATGAAGCCAAAAATCATGAAAAGGTATCTTCACTTACCTACTGCCCTTAATATTTGGAATGCTTTGTCAAAGACGTTTTATGATGGAAGTGATGAGCTACAACTGTTTGTTATAAATCAAATGGCATTCACTACAAAATAGAATAATAAAACCCTAACCAAATATTATAGGGAGTTGGTTGAGATTTTTAGGGAATTGGACCATCGTGACAAAGTGGTCATGAAGGACCTTGATGATGTAAAGTCATGTCATAAGTCAATTGAGAAATTAAGGGTACATATATTCCTTGCTGGATTGGATGATGATTTTGAACAAGTTCGTGGAGAAATTTTGCATACAACATTGAAAGAGATGTTTTTGACTAACAACATTGAAAATAGAAGTTATGAATTTAGATGTCACGACTATGATAACAAGAAATCAAGCAAGGAGGTCAAAAGATTTGAAAAGGGTAACCACAAGTGTACTCATTGTAATAAGGATAGACATACCAAGGAACAATGCTATGAAATCATAGGATATCATGAGTGGTGGGATTACAGTCGGGCATTAATGAATAATGGAAAAAAAATTCCAACTGTTGTAGTTGCAACTTATAATGAAAAAGAAGTTGACAACTATAGGTAGTCATGATCCCAATGGCAAAGCCTTAATAAGCATATATACTATTTTGAATAGTGCATGGATAATTGACTTTGTATGTTTCGATTATGTGACTTTTGATGTTAGACAGATTAAAAATCTTAAACCTTTCTCATAAAAAAGTATCTTCACAGCCAATGGCACTCTACTATAATTGGAGAATGAACTATCTCTATTTCAAACAATTTGAATCTTGATATTGTCCTTGTTGTTCCTTCTCTAAAATATAACCTATTGTTTGTCTCTCAAATAACCAAAGTCTATTGTGAGTTCTAATTTTTTGGTCAGACTCATGTGTTTTTAAAGACATCCAAATGAGGAAGACAATTGGTTGTGGTATTAGACAAGGAAGGTTGTATTACTTGGATTTGGCAAAAAAGATTCAGAGAGGATTGGTCAAGTGCTAGTGACAAAAGGGTCTCAAGAAGTAAGGAAAGCCAAAGATATTTGGGTATGACATAAGCGTTTAGCACATGCATCTTTTGGTTACATAAAGAAATTATTCCCAAATGTATTTGATCAAATAGACACTTCCACTTTGTATTGTGATGTTTGCAAGTTTGCAAAGAGTCACAAAACTCCTTTTCCGTTAATTTCAAATAAAAGTTCTCTGTCATTTATGATTGATTATTCACTCTGGTATAGGGTCCATATAAGGATACAATGTTAGGTGAATCAACATGGTTTGTAATGTTTATTGATGATTGTACTTGAATGACATGACTTTGTGTGATGAAGTCAAAAAGTGAAGTTTGAGGACTGTTTAAAAATTTTTGCAAAATGATTGAGACTCAATGCAAAGCACAAGTTCTGGTGCAACAAAGTGACAATGAAGGAGAGTATATGCAATACGAATTTCAATACTTTCTAGTAGTCAAACGAATTGTTCATTAGAGATCTTGCCTAAACATTTCGCAACAAAATAAAGTGACAAAACAAAAGAATCATCACTTATTGGAAATGGTATGAATTGTGCTCACATATCAATAGTATTGGGGAGAAGCTCTCACATATACAATATACACTAACCCAACACTGTTTAGGTCTCTTGAGTATAAAACACCTCTTCAATCACTTATGGATGCAATGGTAAGGCCTAAAATTGCTGTTAACTCACATAGTTTTTGGTTGTGTTACCAATGTTCACTTGCATAAGAATCAAAGAAGTAAGTTGTCTCCTAGAGCTAAAAAGTGTGTATTCCTTGGCTATGTTGCTCATAAAAAAGGATATCGGTATTACTGTCCACAAACCAAGCAAATGTTTACCACTATAGATGTAGTTTTTCATGAGGCATTGATGTATTTTTCCCTGAGTCTGAAATTCAAGGAGAGAATTATGATGAAATTCAGACTCTAGTCCCTTAAGAAGTTGATACTTAGGTCAAGTTGGAAAAAGAAAATGACAATGTTGTTCCAAGTGATGATGAGAATGTGCAACAATCTAATGGTCAACAATCACATAATGAGGAAGGAATACATCATGGAGGATTTGAGCATGTCGAGATTGAAGATTTTTTTATTGATGCTGACAATATACCACATAAACCGTCCCCTCAAAAACCTAATATAGTCAAAAGAATTCTACCAGGTCATGTCACTAGAGGTATCCCTAAGCCTACTTATGATTCTAACCTCACTAGTAAGACTAGATATCCTATGAGTAATTACATTTCTAACCAGAATCTGTTTAGCTCAAATAACGTATTTATGAGTCAATTATCCAATGTTTTTATTCTTAACAATATGCAGGAAGCTTTAGCTGACTTAAGGTGGAAGAATGTTATGAATGAGGAGATGAGATCATTGCAAAGAAATGAAACGTGAAAATTGGTGGATTTTCTAATTGGAAAGAAACCCACAGGATGTCAATGAGTGTATATAGTGAAGTTTAATGCAGGTTATATAATTTAGATATTCAAAGCTAGATAAGTGACAAATGGGTATACACAAGCATATGAAATATAATATACTAAAACGTTCACTCTTGTAGCCAAAATTAGTATCGTTCGAGTATTGTTATCTCTGACTGTAAATCTTGATTGACCCTTGTAACAATTTGACGTAAAAAATGCCTTTTTACATAGGGAATTGTTTGAAGAAGTTTATATGGAGCTACCAGAAGGATGTATGATCCCTAATACTCATAGTAACAAGGTATGTAAGTTAAAGAAGTCATTGTACAAGCTAAAACAATCACCACGAGCATGATTTGATAAATTCACCAAGTCAATGATTACTTTCGGATATCGATAAAGCAATCAAGATCATACCCTATTTCTAAAGAGAAAGGAGGAAAATATTACAATTCTTATTATTTATGTTGATGACATGATAGTCACGGGAGATGATATAGAGAAATGCAAGGCATTGGTAAAGGAATTTGAGATGAAAGATCTTGGTCCATTAAAATACTTTATTGGAATTGAGGTCCCAAGATCACAGTTAGGTATTTTTCTGTCTTAGAGAAAGTACGATTGGATATGTTGAAAGAAACTAGGATGACAACATGCAAATCAACAAATTCTCCAACCAAACGGGGATTGAAGTTGTGTATTGAAGAATATCAAACTCCAACTAATAAGAGAAGATATTAGAGACTTATAGGAAGATTTATGTATCTTGTATACACTAAGCCAAATTTAGCTTATGCTCTTAATGTGGTAGTTAGTTCATGCACAATCCAAGTACAAGGATGTTGTCATACGGATCTTAAGATATATAAAGGTTGCTCATAGAAAGAGAATTCTATTTAAGAAGGACTTCAACTACCAGGATGTGATGGTTTATACTGATGTAGATTGAGTAGGTGCTCTTGATGATAAGAGATCAACCTCTAGATACTTTACATTTGTAAGAGGTAATCTTGTCACATGGAGAAGCAAGAAGTAGAGCGTTGTAGCTCGATCCAGTGCAGAAGCTAAACTTAGAGGAATGGTTCTTGGACTTTGTGAAGGTTTGTGGCTCAAACTACTTTTCTAGGTTTGGGGTATGTCCATACACGTCTCATTCAATTGTATTGTGATAAAAAAAAGCTATGCGCAACATTACTTAAAATCCTATCCAATATGATCGTATGAAACATGTGAAGGTCAATAGATTTTTCATCAAGGAAAAACTTGATGAAAATGTTCTAGAATTGCCAAATATTTGATCTAAAGATCAACTAACTAATATTCTTATCAAGATTGTGACAAATTGGATTTTTGAAAGGTTATTAAACAAGTTAGGAATGTATGACATCCATTTATTAACTTAAGAAGGAGTGTTGAGATAAAAATATTTGATTAACTAAATTAAAAATTTATAAAATTATATAAAATATTACATAATTAGGATTTTCTTAATTTAGTTTCTGATTTATAAGAATAAAATACTATAAGAATAGTAACTTGTATATAGAACACATATAAATAAAAATTATAAAATTATATTATTTTTTAATTAACAGGCACAAGCTACAAGAAATGATGAAAAATAACTACTAGATTTATGAAATGGTATATGATGAACGATTTTATAATAACTATTAGATTTCTTATTATAATATTAAATGATTGAGATGATTTTTTTATAACTTGTGTATTAGTTTTAATGAATTTAAATTAATTTTTAAATATACATGTAGTTTACTCATTTGTCCCTTTACCTGATTACAAATTTTTATTACTAATTAAAAATACTTTTGCCCTTATATGCAAAATTCCAGAAAAGAGCACATCACAAAGAAACTGGGTTTTCATCTTTCTCTTTGGTTTTAATGCTAATGCCAACTCCATCATTGTATTAAATTAACAAACAAGTGCACAAACAAGATTTGTATCTGGTTGGTTTTGGTTCCAATTGCGTGGTTCTTGGTGTGATTGTGGACTTCACAAAGTTTAGTTGTAACCTCAAACTCGTCGTACCATCACTTTATTAACAGATTCGGGACCATCGTTGATATCCTCGCAGGTCGTGAAAGAGATTTTGATAAAGCAATAACTTAAAGACATAATCATAATCTCCACCTCCTCTCCCTTAGCATCCTCTTATTCGATCTTTCAATATAAAAACATTTAATGATAGTTTAGTAACCCATAAATTACATTTGTTTTAGATTTTAAACTCTTCAAGAAAATAATATGAAAAAAGTTTTACTGACAGTTTAGTAACTTGTGAAATGTATGTGTTTGAGACATGAAAGAGTGTATAGCAAATGGTGAAATGAGAAGAGTTTGTCCCATAAATTAAAAAGATTGGAATGGATAAATCTTTGTTTTTTAAAAAAATTTCACACGAAATTTCATATTCCGCATCTCAAAATTTATATATTATAAACAGGGGATGCTTCATTGCATGTTATTGTATAACCTCAAGTCTTCTATACATGAAAAGCAAAATTTATCGATAGTGAATGTAACTGACAGGGAGAGACGGAGAGTATCTATCAAACTTTCTGCATTAGAGATCAGAGTATTCAGTTGTTTACAATTTGTTTTTTTTATTTTTATAAAACAACAAATAGTTGCAATATAATGTTTGTTAACATTTCCCTTTTCATTTTGAAAGAAAAGAACCTAAACAGAATAAACAAAACCAATCATTCCTCAATTAAAATTGCTCTCTTCCAAGGCAATTTCCATCACCTGTGTTGGAAAAATTAAAATATAATCAACTAACAAGATATGAGAAATATCTCAGTCTTTATTCCTTGGCGGTTTTTTCCACTTCTTCATCATCTCTAAAAGAATCTCATTCCACGTGTCTATAGGTCCAGGCAAGCACCAATGAACACAATCATTCTGCACAGACCCTGCATTCCCATCAACAAATGGAAAAGGATTCATGTAAGGACCTGGGTGGCCATCAGGTCTCAATAATGCTAATTTGGTCACATCCAATGCCTCCAACCTTAACCTTCTTTTGGCTTTTGCCTTGGCATGTTCCACTTCTTCAATCTCAATCTTTCTCATCTCAGCATCCATCCCTTCAACTTGCTTCTCCCCTTTTCTATAAGGCTTTGTCTTTGGACAAGCACCAGCCTTATCCCAATCACCTTCAAAATGATGTGGTGTAAATGTTGTCACAATTACATCAATTCCATTGCCTTTAGATCCTCTCCTCTCAACTATGCTATTGAGGGTAGTCCTTAGGGCCTTTCTCAACACAACATAAAATCCAATCTCAGTGTGATTAAGGCCAGGACAGTAATGGCAACCTAAAGCTGAATCACCCTCATGGTAAACTGCTGGAAGCAAAAACCAATGCCCAAATGATAACACAATCAAGTCCATCTGATCCATATCCCTTCCCCACCTCTCATCAACATGATCCAAGTACAGATAATTATTTGGGTCTGTGCTTGATTTTTCAACACCATGCACAAGAAAAGGGGACCAATACAAGGAAATGTTCGCATTGTATGAAGGAAAGTGCCACCTGCTGAACTGGTAGTCCTTGCCCTTTTTGTAGTTGTAGACAAGGTTAGGAGTTGAAGCAGTGACTAACATGCAAAGAAGGGACTCTAATTGGTTCCTGGCCATAGAGTCCCCCACAAAAGCTACATGCTTGTTCTTAATGAGTTGGAGAAAAGTTTGAGGCTCAAACCGTGGAAGATGGCATTGATTTGGTTTCCATCTCCAATGAAGATAGCCAGAGTCAGGCCTGCCATGTGTGATGCAATTTCGGCCATCTTTGATCGTACCACATGTTGTATCGTTGTACAAAGGACCTCTATTGTCACTCACCCATTCACCGTTGAAATAGTCACATTTGGTCTCATTAGTTTTCCCCTTTTCTGCAGTGAAGAACAATCAAGTCTTGTAACACATCCCAAGTTGCTAATTATATTACAATCCAAGCACAAGTAAATGATTTCAAGAGTTAAATGGTGTTTTTCGTCCCTGTAAATTTACCAATTGTTGTGTTTTATCTCTAACTCTTAGAACTTCTACTTGTTATTCTTACATGTTCTAAATATGAAAGGCTTGTTTAGTTTCATTTCTTGATATCGTTCTGTTTTTACTTTTAATTTACAAAATTCTCATTTTTATTTTAATTTGTTATCTACTTCAAGTATTTGTACTGGAACACTGAAAAAAAAAAAAAAGATTATTTTCATGATTTTCTGTACAAATGTTTTTAAAACTGGAAATAAATTCAAAATATGGTTGCAATTTTGTGAATTAAAAGTGAAAACAGAAGCAAACATGTTCCAAACTTTGGTAGTCCAATCTAACTATGTTATCTTACTGTACACATACATAGTTAGACCGAAGGAAAAAAAATTGAATATTTAAAAATACAACGAAAAAAGTGAGTCTATTTTTTGTTTTTGATAATCATGTTATTGATATCGAGTATTTGTTAACTTTATTGATGACTAATTTTCAACAACAACATCATTTTTAATAAAAAACATTTCTAAATCATATTTTTTTATGTATAAGATTCGAACTCGAAACTTCAGTCAGGGAGACTGAAGACAGAACTATTACTACCAACAACTTGTTGGTTATGAAGAGGAAAATGAATCTTACAGGACAGAATAAAGAAAAAATTGACATTTTTATTGGGACAAAGAAACCATCAATCATAATATTAAGAATAAGAAATTGTGCATTCTTATACCTGAAGAAGAAGGGGGAGAAGCAGAAAGAGAAGAACGGTACGTGATGTTATTAGTGATGGAGTGAGGAAGATCAGTTTTAGGGTAAAAGAATGAACGAATCAGAGCTGTGAGAAGCAGGGCACACATAGTCCATGGAATAAGTATCTTGGTGAGGGATTTGCCTTTGAATAGGTCACTAGTTCCCATTTTGAAAGCCTTCCTTGTTGCTTATGCTTCCCTTTTTTGCGTCCTTTTCCGCTCTTTCTGGTGTTCTCAGCTGAGAAGAATGAAGAAAAGCACTGTATTTTTAGTTTTTGCATAGATCATGTGAAGTGAAAGTCAAAGAAAGTTAAACACGTAGAACGATCTCTATGATCTCTCCGCCTTGCTAACTAAATTCTAGAAACTCTATCTTAGGTTTTAATTTTCATTGGATCTTGCTTTTCCAATTTTGCCCTGATTCCTTCTTATTGTGACATAAACATATGAATAGTCATTAAATCTTATATCACTGAAATTAAGTAATATCGAATTCAAGTATAGATTCAATGATAACTTAGTAGTACAAAGATTTCTTTCTCTATGATCTCAATTTCCTTTGTTTTCAACCATGATTTGCTTCTCTACCAGAGTCTACTTTGCCACTTGAGTTTTGAATAATTAGATTATTCTCCGTGGTATGAGAATGAAAGCCTTTTCTGTTTACAAGAGATATAAACGTAATTGTGGCATGTGATACAAGGATAGAATCGTCTATGTCTACCTACTTCACATGCATTGCCAACTAGCTTTGTAGTAATTTCGCCTCCATTCAAGCTGATTGTACATGTTAAGTTTGACTTATTGGGATGATTTGTAAAAAGAAGATATTGGATACTTTAGTTGTTAACCTACTTTGAAGATTATTAAGCAATTAACTCTGACAAAGGTTCTTTAATGTAAAGAGAGTTGTTGTGATGATTTTTTTAATGTAAGAGTTGTTATGATATCTAGATCTAAGATTTTTGAAACACTTTTTTTAACTAATAATTGAATGAGTTTGAACATATTTATGAAGAGACAGAGAATTTCTTAATAACATTACCAAAATCCCTTTATTTTTTGTTGGAATTTCTCTAATATAGAAACAATATTCCGTCTTAATATTTTTCAGGTCTGAATCTTGCTTAACTAAAGCTCAATTCTTTCTTCTATAACAAAAACAATTCATTTTACTAACGAGAAATTCTATTTGCACAATATTTATATCTTTTTAACAATAAAAAAAGAAATAAGGAGAGAAAGAAAAATATAAAATAAAATAAAAATATAAAGAATGAGAGATGAAAAATGTAAATTATAAAAAGTATTACAAAAGTGTCCGTAAATTATATAAATCTTCACTACTCACCTGATGAACCATCGCATTTATTCAAACATATTGCTAAGGAACTCCTTAATTTCCAATACAACAAACATCAGTAGAGAGCAATTTTAAGTTTGCGCATGAGCACAATTGCTATTAGTTAATTAAAAATAATGATATTAAAATAACTTCAATAAAAAACTTGCTATTTTTATTACATGATCATCCAATAACAAATCATCATCATGTATTGGTAAGTTTGTTGTTGTTTTTTTTACACTAATTACTTTAAAAATAAAATCAATAATAATTTTAAATAGTTTTCTACACTAGCAGTATCATTATTAAGCTCATTTAATTTATTAATTTGTGTTATTTTCATGTAAGAATTATTCTAACCAAATATTAAGAGACAACATCACCTTGCTTGACTAGATTTGTTGCTTTATCGTTGAAGCTATTGCAAATGAAAACGTCGGAACAAATAGTTATTGAAATAAACAATATATTAGACTGAAATATTTGGCCGAGATATTTGAAAAAAAAATTGTTTGATGGATTACCTCAGTTTCGAAGCAAAGGCAAGACTTGAAAAATCGAAATCAATAGCACAAGAGAAATTGCATCAACAGAATTGAATACGGGGAAGGAAAAGATAAGGTGAAGTGGAGAATGAAGGAAAATAATGTTAAACCTTGAAGCTTCTTATAAGGGATAGTGGAAAAGAAAAAAATGGAGAAAAGATGGTAGCTTATTGGATGGTATTAAGAGATGAGAAGAGATAAGAGAGAAATGAGAAACTTACTGACGAATTGGAAAAGATAAGTAGAAAGAATATCAAAGAGAGATTGAACGGCTTCATCAGCAGAAAACAATTTACATGCCTCTCCATTTATACAAAACCTAATTCCATTCATTAATCCCATTAATTGTATAACTAATTGCATAATAATATGTTTTTTAAAATAAAACATGAATGCAAAAATAATGTAATTAAAATTACTATAATACCTTCCATTTGGGCAGAAAAGACAAGAAGTTATCTAAATTATTTTTTATATAAAAAAATAAAATTTAAAATTTAATGACTGTAATAAATAAATAATTTTTAAAAAATAAATGACGAAGATAAAAAAATAATACTCTTAATATATTTATTATATTTCATTAAATATAGTATACATTTCTTAAATGTGTTACTTCTCAAATTTAAAAAATTATAATCAAATTTAATATCTAAAAGTATATGCTGAATTTTGTTATGATTTATAATTATTCAAAATACATTAGCTTATAAAATATATTTTAAAATAGGAAAATTAAAATTTATAATAATATAATAAATATACTAGTACTACTACTTCATGTAGGGGTGAGCAATAACTAGCCAACCTACCCACACCAGGAATAACCCAAAGGAAAAAGTGTTAAAAACGGGTAAGAAAGGGTGAATTTGGTTTTGAATTTTTTTTTTCTACGCTAGAAACTGAACCCGCCCAACTAAGAAATAGATTAAGCTTGTAAGCCAACTTGGTCATACTTGAAAAGTTTGAGAAAACATTCAACGGTTTGATAATTTAAAATTATTTATCATACTTGAAAAGTTCCAAAAAAAAAATTATATGATTTAGTTATTTTAAAATATATATATAAAATTTGTGATTGAATAATAGTTTAAAATCATTTTGTATTATTAGTATATAATCTAATTTTTCTAATAAGTTATATGTTTAATTGATATTTTATTTAAATTATTATGAGTTATTTTATAGTCAATTATATATTAACAATATTTTTATTTTTATTATTTTATTCATATTAACATTTTAATATAAAAAACGAATATTAATACTAATTTTAAAAATTATATGTTCAAATTTTAATTTAAACATTTTTAACCATTGCACTTTAATTTGACATGTTTAATTACTGTAAGTTGAATTTCATTTTCTAAAACAATTGAATATACATATATATACATTTTAAAAAGCTTATAAGATTTTTTATATGTTAAATAAAATAAATCATATTATTTTATACACAATAAATAGAATCACAAAATTTTAATTTAAAAATCTTACATGTATTATTGAAAAAATATAATAAATACCAAGTTCAAATGTTGTGGTATCGTAAATTTATTTTTTATTTGTGTGGCAAAATATTAAATTGATTTTAAGAAAGCATTTTTTGTTACGTTGTCTTTTACTGTTTTGTATTTATTGTATTATATTATTTTTATTCACAGTTATATGTATTTAATCGCCACAGTTTACCTCTACATCCAAGAGATACAATTTATTGTAAATTTCAAATATCACCCGATGTGTTTACATATTTGATAGGATGAATCTAGAAGATTTAAATATATGATTTAAATATTAAGTGATTTAGATATTGTATTTTTAATATTATTTTATTTTATTTTGAATTCTCTATAATTAGATGAGGACATTTGTACAGTTGTTATTGACAACTAATAGGTTATATATTATATACCTAACATAGCTATCAGAATCAACCATTAAAACTACAAGAATCTACAAAGAAGATAAAATAAAGGTTCAAATATTTTTTTCATTGACTATGATAGTTAAATGAGAGACACAATATATAACCTATTGGGTGTAGTATTTTCATCTAATTTTAGGGAATTTAAAATAAAACTAAATAATATTAAAAAGATAATATCTAAATAACTTAATATTTAAATAATCTATTTGGACCTTTTAGACTCATCCTATTAATATTTAATTTAACTTGTTTTGTCAAAATAAATAATAATTTTTGCAGACTGTTAGAGATATTTTTGAATAAATGATTATTTTTTTAAAATTAACCATATGTTTAAAAATATCTCTAAAATAAATGG